>JAFMSR010001455.1:0-27872 GCA_022818135.1 Saxidomus purpurata
TGTAAAATTATATATATTTTCTCCCATATAAACAACATCTCATGGATTGTAGCTACTTCAGACCGTTTTGGATTTTTTTGCAACGGGCTGTAAATATTACATATACTCATAATACACGGTAATATAATAATGTGTATCATTTTCTTATTTTGGAATCCAGACACGTAAGAAACCTCGAGTTTACGGATTCAAACTCTGGTTATGAAGATTGGTTTTGCGGCACAACCTGTCAACAAATATAATTGAGTAACACGGATATTTCATACTGACCTTGAATTGGGTACAAGCTACGCCTTTCTGACCTCTCGGGATAAACTAAGGTGTAACCTCACGACTTTGTGTATCACGGCTTTGAGAAGCTATCGTTTGGTAATAAATTACACCGACTCCAATGATCTGTTGCTTCAAAACTTTCTTAACTCTATGCCGCTACGCCAATTTTACATGAAACGGACTGGTGATTGGACAGTGCATAAACTGCATGAACTGCCACATGTAGTTACTTTCCGGGTCATGTACAGTAAATGCAAACGGGCTGAGATAGAGATTGGTCAGTTTTTTTTTTTGAATCATGAATTCTTGACAAGTTCACTAAAAATAGTCGAGAGGTTAAGATCGCCGGTCAGTTTTTTATGTCACGCTAATAACGTGAATAGTTGACAAAGACGACACTGTCTTATTTGACTAAACTGTCAATCACTAGCGATTTTAAATCCGCTGAAATCTTTTTACCTTGTGCATAAGATCTGACACATTTACTTGTCTTCATTCTATATTTAATGACGTAAAGAAATGTTTAAATTTAAGCACATGTACTAACGACGTGTATGTACTAACGACACCCCTATTTTAAGCGGTAATTTTATAATGGATTCTCCCACTTTATGTATTGACAGATGTTTGGGTTTTTGTAAGAAAGAAAGGTGTATAAGCGTAGGTAAACTAATATGAAATGCTGCAGATCAATGGCCACGGCTGTAAATGTTTAAACCATTTTTTAACAAAGCAAAAGAGTATGTACTGCACATAATTATATCAAGCTAAGGAAATGAAAGTTTTGTTTTGTAATTCTAGGAGGTGGAGGCTGACAGTCGCAGCACATATGGTGTTTGCTTTGTGGATACATCTATTGGTAAATTTCATGTAAGTATTAAATCTTGTACTTGTGTTGTTGATTCATCGTAACTGAAAGCGTACCAAATCAGCCTCCTGTATATACATGCAGTCCTAGGTATATTTATTACGCCCCGAATGGGTGGCATATTAAAATCGCACCGTCTGTCTGTCCCTTTGTCCGTCTGTCTGTAATGGCATTGTGGGGTTAAATAATTGTTTTGTGGGGTTGAAAAAGATCAAAGAAAGATCAAAGGGATAACCCCACAAAGTCCGTCTGGTAAGTACGTCCGTCCGTCTGTGCGTCCCCACTTACAATTCGTGTCCGGACTGTAACTCTGTCATGCATTGAAGGATTTTAAAATAACTTGGCACACATGTCTAGCACATCAAGACGACGTGTCGCGTGCAAGACCCACATCCCTACCTCAAAGGTTAAGGTCACAATTGGAGTATGAAGGTTATGGAATCCTCTATATATACACTCATTTGTGTCCGGACTGTAACTTTGTCATGCATTGAAGGATTTTAAAATAACTTGGCACAAATGTTAAGCACATCAAGACGACGTGTCGCGTACAAGACCCACGTCTCTAGCTCAAAGGTCAAGGTCATACTTAGAGTTTGAAGGTAATGGATTCCTCTATATATGCACACATTTGTGTCCGGACTGTAACTTTGTCATGCATTGAAAGATTTTAAAATAACTTGGCACAAATGTCTAGCACATCAAGATGACGTGTCGCGTGCAAGACCCATGTCCCTAGCTCAAAGGTCAAGGTCACACTTAGAGTTTGAAGGTAATGGATTCCTCTATATATGCATATATGCATACATTCGTGTCCGGACTGTAACTTTGTCATGCATTGAAGGATTTTAAAATAATTTGGCACAAATGTCTAGCACATCAAGATGATGTGTCGCGTGCAAGACCCACATCCCTTCCACAAAGGTCAAGGTCACACTTAGAGTTTATAGGTAATGGAATCCTGTATATATGCATACATTTGTGTCCGGACTATAACTTTATCATGCTTTGAAGGATTTTAAAATAACTTGGCACAAATGTCTAGCACATCAAGCGGATGTGTCGCGTGCAAGACCCAAGTCCCTACCTCAAAGGTCAAGGTCACACTTAGTGTTTAAAGTAATGGAAAACTGTATGCATGGTTACTTTGTCATGCATGGAAGGATTTTAAAATTACATAGCACATTTATTGAGCACATGGAGAGGACACAGACTGTGAGGCACCTCTTTAGGGGGCATTTGTCACTTGTGAGGGACAGCTCTTGTTAGATTCTGTGTCAGGTAGTCAAATTAATTTGATGTGATCTTGGGAAATATTGAGTATGTTTTGAGGATGGTTAGATTGCCTATCTCAAATATTGAACGTCAAATTATTTTGACTAGTCTCTTGTAGCAAGGGGAGATAAATCAGAGATGTCAAAATGACTTCGTAGAGAGGTTCAAGACAAAAATTGAGGTTTAAGGTTGGTGTACTTAAGTCGTTTTGTCCGTCTGTCTGTCCAACCAACTTTTGTCCATGCTATTTCTCAGCAACCACTGGCCAGATACCAATGAAACTACAGACGTGGTTGATGCCAATCTTATTTGTGCACATCTTCGGCATGTTACTTTTCAGCAAAATTTGTCCGCGCTGTCTCGGCAACCAAAGGCAATAAATTAACGAGACTTCATCAAAGTAATCAATACCTTGTTTGTTTTTATCGTTGGAATGTTGTTCAAGGATAAAAAAAACTTCATTGAGTTACAACCCTTTGATTTTGTCAGCTCTATTTCTCGGCAACCATAGGCTGGATTTCAGTGAAACTTCACAGGAGTGATCGATACCAAGCATGCTTGTGCATGTTGGGCTCAGCTAATTTTTAGCTCAACTATTCAAGAATATGGAGAGCTATTACAGTCATTTGAGTGTCTGCGTTGCAGCTTTTGTTGAAGTTTTGCATGCAAGATGCTATAATGGATATATCTCAGTAACTACTTACGGGATTGATTTGAAACTTTAATATAGACTTAAAGATATCAAACAATCAGGTTACGTAATTTATGACTTAATTATACCCCGAAACAAAGTTATGGGGGGTATATAGGAGTCACCTGGTGGTTGGTGGGGCGGGCGGTCTGTTGCATTTTCCTTGTCCGGAGCATAACTTGAAAACCACTTGTTGGAATTCAATACAACTTCATACAATGGTCAAGTACATTGAGAGGAAGTGCAGTGCACAAGAACCATAACTCCCTCTTGACTAATTACAGAGTTATTGCCTATTTTTACTTTTCATTGGCCGGAGCATAACTTGAAAACTACTGGTTAGAATTCAATATTGCTTCATACAATGGTCAACCACAATGAGTGGAAGTGCAGTGCATAAGAATAATTACTCTATCTTGACTCATTACAGGGTTGTTGCCCTTTGTTACTTTTCCTTGTCCAAAGCATGACTTGAAAACTACTGGTTTGAATTCAATACAACTTCATACAATGGTCAAGTACATTGAGAGGAAGTGCAGTGCACAGGAACCATAACTCTATCTTGACTTATTACAGAGTTATTGCCCTTTGTTACTTTCCTTTGTCATAGAGCATAACTTGAAAACTACTGGTTGGAATTCAATACAACTTCATACAATGGGAGGAAGTACAGTGAACAAGAACCATAACTCTATCTTGACAAATTACAGAGTTATTGCCAAGAACAATATCTCTGTTTAGGAAATAGATTTCACTTTTGAGTGATATACCCGTTAGTACATCACTGTGGGGAGTGTAAATGTGTAGTAATCTAATCATGAAGGCCTAAGGCCTGAGTGATTAATTACAAAACATCTACACGACAAACAGTAATATAATAATCGGAATATCACTCAAAAATAAAATCTATTTCCATTCTAACACGTTAATCTAAACAAAAACATGTTTGATGGGGTACTATTTGCTGCGCTTTCATGAAGTCGCTGTCTTGAAACTTTTAGCTTTCCGTGCATTCCTTGCATTTCGTGAAATTTTGGCTGTTTTTTTTACTCAAATAAAATGCTATTCGTCTTATTTTTGTTGTTTCTGATAATGCTGGCAATACCGGAAGTGTAGAAAATTTTACTACGATTTATTTTACATCACTTGAATTCATTCACAACAATACCAATCCAAGCGTATTAGCACATTCACACTCTTAGATGTTGTGTGAAAATTACACAGGAGGTAATTTCAGCAGTCAAAAATAGTTCGGATGCCTAGCGTGATATACTTAATAGTTTTATCACGCTCAAATCCTTCTTTGTGTATATAGGAGAAATTTCCAATAATGTTAGCATTTAGTTTTTTTGCAAGGTATTCTGTTACTATGAACTTCCCTCACTTCATAAAGCAGTGTTTCAGGGGTATTAATCACATTTAGTGATAGGTCTAGTTTATTATAAAGTATGGCCCTTGTTGAAATTTGAAAGTTTGGTTATAGTTTTGCATGCAAACAGAATTCGGTTAAAGTTTTATGTGCAAGCTACCAGGGATCAGGAAATTTTGAAATCTCAATCGGTCCCGACAAGCCGAGGGTACATCGTCACACCTTTTGATTCCAAAATGTTTCCAAAAACGAAAATGTTTATCTTCTTTCATTATTGATTAGTAAATCTCAGAGTCGATAAAATAAATGCGCCGTTCACGTGGAGCGTTCCATTTTCTAAGGGATAAACTTTACATCGCTTGCCATAAAAAAATAAGAAACGGAATTTCTAAGTAATAAGAAAAATATCGAGTCAGTTTTCATAAATAAATATAATAATTTCCATGTGATTTTATCATTGAAAGTGTATTCAATTTGATTAGAACTGATTACGTTCAAAGTCACCCCCCACAAAGTTTTGTAATAATCCATGCTATTAAATTTTTGTCGTATGGTTTCGTTTTTAATATTTTTTTTATGTTCTCGGGTTGCCAGTCCGATTAACATTATATGTCGGTTTGCCCTTCCGACTTTGGAAACATTGACTACCAGGTTGCCAGTCTAGTTATTTGTTTCTTTCGGGTCCCCGTTATTATTCTCCCGATTACCATGAGCCGATTTGCCATTTCGGTCATTTGATTTTTTGAACATCGCAAATATGTTGCGTTGTGCTATTTCAACAATAATTCGAAAGGCATTGAAGGCATTTCAAAGTGTAGGTAATGATTAGCGGCCTAAAGACAATCGGTCGCATAAAGTCAATCGGAGCTGCTAACACATTAATAAAATCCTTTAATCAATAACGTGTTAGCCCCAGGTATTGTAGATTGGTGTGTTGGACCAATTAGGTAAAGACCCCGCCGGGTTATTAACATGACATGTTTATTGGGGTATTAGATAGGTGCTAATAACACAGCTGATATGTGTAATTACACAAGCAATTCTTTTGTCATATTTGAGCGATTTTATGGCTTTTTAAAAAAAAATCTCAGACCGATTTTTAAGCAACTTTTGGTTACGTGAATCGGTCCAGCAAGTTGAAAATCAGTCCAGACCGGCAAATTTTCGGTTTTCCTGATCCCTGCAAGCTACTATCAGGCATATTATATAAGTTGCCATTGCTGAAATTGATTTGAAACATCTTTAGAATGTTCAAGGGTATTAAGAGTATCATACAGTGAAGTAACTATAGATAACTTTAGACTTTTTTTTATGATTAAATTTTTTGTTCTATATACTTGGACAGTCAACATAATTTTGTTTTGCTATTTACTGATAAAAAGTTTTATTTTATTGGCAAATACTGAATATAGTCGAGCATGCTGTCTTACTTGTTTTGTTCAGGTATGGATCATTGATTTTTCAACAAATTTTATCATCTGGGACCATTGATTTTTTTTTTCAGCAAATTTTATCTGTGCTATTTCTTATTGACTTCTGGCTGGAAATCAATGAAATTGATATCAAGCCCTTTTATGCTTATGTAGGTATGTTGCGTTAGTATATTTAGTTTGGGTGCTCTAACTTTATTGTATCTTGGGAAGTCTGACATACAGCCAGAGGCAACATTTTGAGATTATTTCTTTGCTGCCTGTCCCTCATAATCCAGTGAATCTTGACAATTTTTAGAGGACAGTTTGTGAAAGTTGAATATTCAATGACCATAACACTTGCTAAAGTGATTTATGAGTTATCTCCCTTTCTTTGTATTTCCCTTTACCAGCCAATACCTGAGTCACACAGATTCATTGAAATTTCACATTTCAATTGAGGATTGTAAATGAAAGACAAATAAACCAGTGACATAACTCTACCTTGAAGAATTTATAAATTATGTCTCCTTGCTTATTTTAATCATCTATGTCGCATAATCACTTTAAATTGCAAAATTCAGCAAATCATTACATACAAGCTGTCTTTCAGTTCAGTTTCGTACAAGATCTACAATTGAGATTTACGTATTTGTTTTTATTGAAGAATATTGCATATATCATAACAGATGTTAAAGTTTGCTTACAGAAAAAAGAATCTTCATGACATCTTTTTAGCTATTAGAACAGTGCTGAAATAATTTAATGCTTCATTTCATTTTTGTTTGCATGAAAACAATTTACATTTTGAAAACAAAGGCTAGGTAATCTTGGGCAAATGATGTCCTTTTAAATAAAACTGCAAGCATTTGAATGTGAAGTTGTTTAGGACTATAAGACTGTTTTCAACTTAGTATGGAAGCTGAACTGTAACATATTTATAACACCTTCAGCATTATTGTGTATCTGAATCTGTTAGTAATTTTGTCAATACAATATAGTGACAGTTGTTACAGAAACAGTCAACATCTTTCATTTCTTAATAATGTCTTTTTGCTCAGCTCCGCTTCCACTTGATTTACTTTTATTTGAGTTACACATTATTTTCTCTCACAAGATGGAATAGTCTGGTCAGAAGCTTACAGATATGAAACTTTGCAACATTGTTTGTTTGCCTGACATGAAGTGAATTTCTGAAACACTGTAATGCATCATTTGGCCTGTTTTCTTGCTCCATACACTGTCCTAACAGATTCCAGGCTGTTTCCCTATGTCCAAGGTTGTGTTCCCTTAGGGTTACCAAGAGAAGATTTTGTAATGCTAGTTGTTGGTCTTGCATTCTCTGTAAATAGCCGTAAGTCTTGTACTGAAGAAAATAGAGATACGGAATAGAATCAACAGTGGCCAAATCCATCCAATTATCACCTCTGTTTCTATGTAGGAGTTCCTCTCTTGTTGATCTGAACATTTCATACTGAAGTTCGTTAGGAATACAGTTAATTTCTGAAGGCAGAAATCTGACACAGAAGGCTGTAATATACTTTAAAGCTTCTTCATTGTAATGCACTGATATTCTAGAGAATCCTGTTTTAGAACTGGAATGTTGATATTGATAACAGCCACATACAGGCTCAACAACTTGCATGTTGTATTGGTCTTCAGTACATCTCAGAATGAACTCCGCGCTTTCCATGTCTCCTGTGCAGTAAAACACAGAAGCCAGCTTCAGTCTGCCAGATGAGACATCAGAGTAGATTCCTTTTGACATCCACTCAAGTGCTCGAGGAGAAACGTGGTTGTTTTGCTGAATGTTGAAGGATGCCATCAAACATCCAAGTCTAGTACAGAATCTAGGTGTCAGAAGTCGGCATGCTGTCTGTACAAACACATTGCCTTCATTGTGATACCTGACTAAATTAACAAGAGTCTGCACCAGGAAAAGCATTTGCGCCTCTAAACTTTGGTTTTTCAATCTGACCAGATATATTTTGTAGCTTCTATCTAATGTATTAATAGCAATATTTAATAGTAGCTCATGTGCATCTAGAAGAGATATTTTTGTATTTTTACCAGAGAATACATCATAGTAATTTGAATCATGTATAATATTCATTTTCAACAGCAGTCTTTGTCCAAGGTCATCAATCTGAATCCCAAGGAGACAACCAGCAGTATGCCGTATTAAGTCTGACATTTTCTCAAATAGTTGATTCTTGTTTTCCCTTGTAATTTTACCAGCCATCAAATTGTTCCCAGGAATAATGAAATGAGGACAATTGTTGCGATATATACATTCCCTAAGTGTTAACAAACAGTATAGTACGCAGTTTAGAATATTACTTTCCCTCCAAGCATGTAAAGGTTTACTCCTAATACAATGAAATAAAACTGTTTTACACATATAACTTGTGATGTGTTTTTGTCCATGAATATTTATAAATGTGTTCAGAATCACCTTTAAAAGGATGTAGCACCGGATCTGAGTAATATTTAAATTAAACATGAAGCATCTCTCAGACAAGGATGTAGAAATTCTCCACTGGAAGTCTTTACTTTCACTGACACTACCCCCTGTGGCAACAACAAAACATTCAGATGTTTCTGCGTATCTTTTCATTCTTGCATCAGGCCACACTGAATGTTCATTATCTAACCAATGTCTGACTGAATGTGGCAAGGTCTTGAAGGGAAATGAAGAAATATTATCCAAGTCTGAAATTCCTGGTCCACCTTCAATTGCCATTGAGGGCCCTTGTCGCTGTTGATCTCCTTGTAGAAAGTCATCAATTATTGTGTTTTTCATCAACACCCTTCCGTGTGTGTCCTTTACAAAATGATTCCCATATTCCTCAGTGTGAGGAAGTGGAATATCTGATCTAATGAATTGTAAGTAACAATATCCTGGTGGAGTTGATTCATCCTGGATCATTAGCAGGATGCATTTACCAGGAGACCACTCAGCCCAGTCCTGTATCACACTGAAAATATTGCCACCGTAAAGTACATCTAGGTCAGAGTTAAGTCCTCTTGTAGAAGTAGCTTCAGACTGACTTCCTAATAGATACACAGATGTTTCATGACCTAATAAGCTAGCTGTGATTGTCATTGAAGTCTCTTGCAGTAAGTGTGCTCTCCTCCTCTTCTTCACCATCCTCTCACAAACACCAATGTCACTGAGCACCTCTGACAGCCGCAGTGATGCATTATGATAGTGAGCAGGAGCTTGAAACATTCTGAAATACTACACAAAATTTATTATAAACTTTCTATTATGTATTTGATTGAGTAGAAAGGATGATCAAATTTTGATCTTTTTACTTCTTGAACCTGAACAAAGGTTATTTAACTGTTTAAAATAGAAACAAATTATATGTAATTTACTAACCTTTTTTTTTGGGTGGGGGGGTAAATTATAATTAATTTTCCAAATGGAATTTTGTTTAAACTTTTACTGACATGTAATTTAAACTTCCTCTTTCTGTTTTAAAGGCAAAGTGAAGAGAGATAAAACTTTATCTAAAATGTCACATCATGTTAATGATAGTCTTCCTTTATTCAAGGTTATCAGTGTGAAAGGAGATAAAACTTCAGTATATCAGAGATAAAATTGGTTCGATACCATACAGGTCAGGAATTGATCATTCAAAAAACTTTAGTACAGTCGTCATTGTATTAAGAGACCACCCAAGGGACCTTTAAAATCCGGTCTCTTAATAGAGTGGTCTAATAATAGAATTTGTGATATTTCCCTAGACAGACATTTTTTGAACTGTAAATAAAATACATGTATATATCCAAATTCATCGGCATTTTCCTGCACTTTAATGTTTAGATTGTCAATCTATAAAAAAAATCTTTTCATCAAGAGTTAGAACCTTACGTTTCCATGTCATGGTCGCAGTGACATGAAAACTAAAGGATAGTTTGCTTATTTATCTTCATATCACCTCAGATATTGTTCAAAAAAGATTGTGAAAATGGTGAACATTTTACTTATTCATGCACGATGAAAGTGGTTGTTTGCTTGATTGTACGATCATTACATTTAATTGCCGTATTCAATGTATTTAGGTGCGAACAAACTCGCTAATTACCCGGGTGAAAAATACCTAAAGGTGTTCTTCGTCAATTTATTTAAAAAAACTGTCAATTTATTTAAAAAACTCGCTTAATTTTACTGGCCTCTGGTTGCACAATAAAATGGACGCTTTTAATGGAATGATTTTATGTAGGGAAAACAGTTGTGAGGGATTTCAAGTGGTTGTTAAATAGAAAAGTCACTTAATGTAGGTGGTCGCATGTACAATGTCGACTGAATGTGATTTGTCAATATAATCCCAATGTAAATTACTTTTAATCTTTGATTGACCAGTAAACTATAAAGAGAAATAAACATCAGTGAGTACAAACCTAGGGCCAAAATGTGTTCAAAAGAAGATATTTGAGTATGAAAACAGGTGTGATAGCATAGACACTCTTTTGTTCAAGAAGTAATCTCTGGCCTCAATACCTATCGATTTGAGTGAAAACATTGACAAAATGTTCAAGAGTTTTCAAGGCTTCCACCCGACCAGATTTAACCTTCAATAACTTCAAAAGTTCGAAACATTACAGGTCCAAACTAAAAACCTAGTGACAATCACATATTGGCTAACGGCCTATTCATATAATTCCATCGTGTTGAAAAAAAGACTTAACCCAGCTAGGAATCTGTTTGACCTAGTTAAAAACACAAAATCCACCATTTTCTAAAGTTTTTGATTATTTTTCTCACTTTAAATACCAAGTTTGCACTTGCTAGATACATTTCAGCTATTGTATTTACACTATTTATGAATAGTACCCACACTGTATTCAGCAGACCTTCAAAGACACTATTATTGATCTATTTCTCATATCTTTACACAGATAGGCCAGTTTGAAGATGATCGACACTGTTCAAGATTGCGGACTTTGCTTGCACATTTTCCTCCAGTACAGGTAAAAAAACATTCAGTTCACTATGTAAGTGCTTCCTTATACTAAAGGAAATAGAGGAGAGCATTTAACACGGTCTGTTTTAAAAGATTACCATTGGTAATTTAAATCTGTGTCAGTCAGTAATGAGCATGAATAAAAAAAAAAGTACTGTATATCATATCATTATTATTAGGGCTGTAGCGAGTATCCGAGTACTCCGATGACAAGTACTCGGATATTTGGATCTAGTCCAGAAAATCGAGTACGGATATTCGTCATTGTCGAGATCATTGGATTGCGATCTTTTTCACATACATATAAGTCTAATAGCTAAAACGAATAGTTCTTGTTCATTTTCTTGCAGTTTTACGCCGTTAATTTCTGAACAGGAAGTTAAAAAACACTCAGAGCTTGCAACGTAGCATTGGCATTAGATTGGAAGAATTATCGTATGAATTTTCAAAAAACAAAAATATTTTCTGGAAACGAAAAATAAAATACTATGATATTATATTGAAAACACATAGAGTAAATGATTTTCAAAAACACATAGAGTAAATGATTTTCATAAGTGTTTAGCGTTTTTATGTCATTGACGCTGATGATTCATGGTTTGATCTGTGAATCGTCAGCTCTGATTTGTTGATCGGATTGGTCGCCACTTGTCCTGCGATATCCAGCCCTAATTATTATGCAAACACATCTTTATAAAGAGAAATGTCTGATCTGTTTCTTTTGGTTGTCTGAATACAGTCCAACATCTGTGAATGACACCCCTAGTGCACCAACCTCCCTAAATAGTCACATTTTCTTTGCCCTTGCCTCAAGAACAACATTTCTCTACAATAAATAAATTTCTGGGTGTTCCCTCCTCATATGTTGCACTGTATACTGCACAACAAAATTGCTTAGCCTAATATTTACTGTAACTAATGGAAATGGTTGAATAGCAATGATTTCTTGCACTAGATTCTTCATGAGAAAAGTCATCTTTCTTCAAGAAGTTTGCAAGTGATAAACAATAATCTGACGTCAGTGATAAAAGATGCGCTGTCGCCAAAAACGGAATTCTGGGAAAGTAGTAAAACATTGCGTGTTTTGTCAGAGGAGTCGTACTTCAAAACTGAAGACGGTGGTGATGTTGATTGGCCGGATGCTCTTAGAAAGATGATGGCAGATAGTAAGTCTAGTTTTCCATAGTTTCAATGCGAGACCTGTGCAGTTGGATGCCAGATACTTCATAATGTTCACTTACCCATCATGGATAACCTGAGTAACTTTATAGCAATGTCCTTTTTGACAATTTCAGTTTCAGCATTATTATAAGATAGTTACCCTACATACATTATCGTCAACTTCTATAATGGAATAGGTAACCTTTTCCTTTACATCTTTAGGTGATGCTCTTGGTTGTACAGCATCAGAAGATTATAGCCTGGCTGTGAGTTCACTTGGAGCTCTCACTTGGTATGTAATTCAATTTTAGCTTACTTGTTCACAATGACTTAAGATGACCTATTGATATTTCCTGATGTCATTTGCCATGCCTGTCTGCCTTTAAAGCTTTTAAACAAATAGTAAAGCACTCAAAGCCACATTTCATGCCCAGTTATAGAAAAAGTTGATGTTTCCCTTGATAACCTCCAAGAAGAGTTTGAAACTGGTTTAGATAGTGTCATGGTCAAGTGAAAGAAAGTCATTGTGAAGCAACATTTTGTACCCAGTCATGATGACAATTGATAGGCGTTTGTTTTTATGATATCTTGGTGGACTCTACACTTGGTCACATGAGCTACAGTAGTCGGAACGTAACAGTTGTCAAAATTTGCGTATATCGTGCGTATAACGTGCGTGCAACGTGCGTATAACGTGCGTGCACTCATCGTGTATTTTGTCAATCGTATACCGTGTATCATATCGTATCATTCATCGTGCAACGTGCACCATATACTATACACGATACACGATATACGATTCGCGATGCACGATAATCCATACGGTATACGTACGATTCGATGGTGTATTTCGTAGTTAATCGTTTTACTTAGCGTGCACATCTCCCCCAAAAAGTGCTGATTTCAGTTTATATTATTTGGTGTAGTTGCGAGCGAGAAAGACTTCCGGGACAGGTCGAAGACATTTTCACCTCATATCCGAAATTTAGGTCTATTTTTGCAACGGAAAGGACATCTTTTTTATCTAAACTGCTGTTGTCAATGCATTCCTTAAAGTGCAGCAGACAAGGTACGCCTGTATCGAAGCAACATATCGTGGGTATGATGTTAACAAGTGTTTTATTGGCTATATGCAAATAATACGCCGAATCAACTACACTTTTACGAAAATATTTAAAGTCCAAAGCAATCCAAAACGTCCCCAAAACAAAACGTCCCCAGACCAAAACGTCCCCCCATATGACCAAAATGTCCCCTATACTGCCTGATTGGAATAATATATCCGTTAGCTGACATAAAGAGAAAGGTAATTAGGTATTGTCTTTGACTGAATAATTAGTTTGAGTCTCATCAAATGCCTCATTGCCATTCAAAACAGGGTCTGAATATTGTCCAAAATTAATTAAGGCCTCCAGCTGGCCCTTTGTGCGTTGTCCTCTACTCCTGCCTACCTGTTTGAACTTGAGGCTGGGGTTCGCCCCTTACACTGGGGCGCCAGGAATAGATTCTCAAATATTGAGCGAAAGTCAAGGTTTTGGTCAGTGAGATCATAAAGCACGGCTATTTTGTAAGATCCTCCTACAAGTGCCCGAAGAAAACAAAATGATCAAATCTGACATACCGCATCTCGCAAAGTTAGAAACTCAAATGATAGATCAGATATTTTTATTCTGGACATCTACATATATACACAGATGGGTCTAAAAATCCAGGCTCTGGTATATTAGCTTCAGCTGTTGTAATCCATCTAAACATGTATGTTGCCATCATAGGAAGATTGACAAATTATTGTTCCATTTATCAGGAATACTCTATAACCTGTTCCTGCATTTATACCAGAAATGATAACAATAGACACTGCATTGAGCTGTCTTTTACATCATCAACCTAAAAAACTTGCTATATTGTATATATTTTCAGATTCACTGTCATCTCTGTTCTCAATGAAATAAAAAAACAGTCATTCTAGACCAGAGTTATTGAATACATTATTATTATTCATAAATTTTATAAATGCCTAAAAACAGGCTTACCAGTTACCATGTTATAGTGCCCAGCTCATGTAGGTTTATGATAATATCTGGTAATGAGAGCAGATGATGCAGACAAAAGGGGCCTGGTTTAGGGGCCATGATCCAGGACATACCATACTCACCCACAGAAATATATGCCGGGATTCGAACCACTATCCTGGATGGATGGTGTAGAGAATTGAAACTTAAAACAAACACATTTTGCCGCAAAACAGTGCGACCTGGCCGTCCTATGGGATACTTGACAAATTACAAAATGGACAAATCAATCACACGTCTTAGGCTGGGCGCAAACTTACTACCAACCAGCTCGGGTTGGTACATACTTTAGGTTGACCAGGTTTGCATCTAGTGCATTGTAAAATGTAACACCCCTCACTGGCTATTTGACTGCATAGCTTTCACCACACAGAGACTAAAATTCAAGCCAGAAATGGATAAGCTTGGACTTGCATGGTTTCACTATTAATAATTATTCTCAGTCTAAGAAAAGCCCTAAGTTAATGTGTATAAAGGTTGTTGGAGAATAACATAGTAGACTGTCAAATGACTGATAAAATTAGTTATCTAATTTACTCCAGTTGCTATCAGACCCCATCCTGTAGGTAACTAGTCAAAATCCTAAACAATTTTTGTATAAATGCAATTTTTGATATTCAGTAAGTACTTAGTATTTTAATTGTAGTAGTAAACATGCTGTTTCACTGGTTAGTGGGTGTTGATTTAAATTGGCAACCCAAAACATAAAAATTCAATCTTGTTATTATTTAGCAAATCATAGTCTGCACATAACAGAAATTAGCAGGGAGTGACGGGTGACATGTTGGTAGGGGTTGCCCAACCACTGTACCTGTTACATGCCTGTTTCAGTTATAAAATACTGTAACTGTAATTTATATCTTATATATAATTTAATACTGTATGGTAGTTTGCACTGTCTGTATGGCACCATATAATATTATAATTAAACAAAATTTCACTGGCTATTATCTGTAATATGTTGGGGACGGAGGGGGTAGGGGGGCGGGTTCAGGATAAATGTAAGCCGGTTTCTACTTACAAACCTACTTGTACTACCTCCAATTGAATGAAACATCAACCCTTTTATCATGATCAGTAAGTAGATCCTTGCAGGTTTGGACTGGCCACTGGCCATACAGATGCTACATCTGATCACCTGCATCTTTCTTACCAGTTTAACTATAACAGACTCTTACTCTCTTACTTCAGAAGGAGGCACATAGAAAAAATTAATTTTAATCAAGTTGTATACCTTGAAATAGGTTTTATTAGATTTGTAATATATATCAGTCTTGTGAGAACCCTCACACTTGATTAATAATTGTATTTTAGTATTACAAGTAGTTCTTTTACTGAAGATCCTAATTAAATTAAGTAGTAAGTTCTGCAAAGAGCTCATTATTTAAGTATGCAATAGTATAATATCACTAAAAGAGTACCATAATCATTTTGTATAAAATGAATAAAACATTTTAAAAAATAAGATTTCTTTTAAGGCTAAGATGGCAAAATTGTGCTTGTGTGGACTTCCCGTAAAGCCAGTGATACCGGCTAACACCTATTTTTTTTGTAGTTTTATTTTTGAACACCTCTATATTAATTGTGTGTAGTTTGTAATCTTAATAGCTTAATAAAGAAAATAATATGAAAATCACATCTATTACTAAGTCACAATTTACTCTGGTCTCAGTAGACCGGTTGTATAGTTATGTAGTCATATAGTACTTCTGACACTGATCTCCTCTGGTTAGTTTCATAAATTGAAACCATTTTAGAAATCTTTCAAAGGGCCTTTTTTCCTGTAAGTGTGGCAGAGGTGGTGCTTGAACTCTGTCCGGTTTATTAAATTTGTTCCTCATCTCTGATAGTTTCCTTAAAATGCCTAGCTTACATCAATTTGAACAAATATAGATCTTTTAAGTTCTTTCTACATATCTAAATTCCAAAATAACTAAAACAAAACATGAGTACCATCATTGCTGAGCTCTATTCTGCAGTCTCATAGTTATTGAGGTTTTTGAAACATGTGAGGTTACACCCCCCTTTATAAATATAGAGTGTTGCTTAGCTCTTTCATATTGTTGTCAGTCTTCCATCAAATTATTTGCTAATGCTACATGTGTATTCCAAGAACAATTTTTCCAAATGAGCTACTACATGTATAGTATAAAAGTAAAAGGTAAAGTGCTTTTTTATTATAGTGTCACCCCTATTTAAAGGGCCAGCCATTTCTGACTTATGAGAGACTTTTTGAGCACATGTACCTCCTGAATCCTACCATTTAATGCCAGGCACCAGGCAGGTAGGCATACGGTAACCATTATTTAACTAGCCGGCGGCTCACCAACCAGCCATATCAGAACGGACCCCTGGTGGGCTTCGAACCTTCGACCTCCCACTCCAAAGGCGGATGCCTAAACCACTAGACCAAGGGAGACGGTATATGTACATGTGTTATCACCTCATAATATCATCAGACTTATGTACATAGGATATGCAAACAAAATCTAAATGCTATTATCTCATAGCCTTTATACTGATGAAACTAGTTATGTAAAAATGCCATCAGATAAATTAGATATTGGAATGTACATCATTTTTCTGCCCAATAATTAACCATCCATTGATGTTCATTGTATCTTCTTCATCATCAGTATATCAAATAAACATATAATTCCATATAAGATTATATGTTTCATGTACATACATGTATATGTTAACACCATATATGGCATTTTGAGACTGTATAATCTAGGCTGTGAGATGTGTCTTCTCCAGGGTTCTAATTGAATCTGCTATCCACCACTGGATGCAGAGTTGTGTCATGCAATTGGACCATTCCATTATTCTACAGAGGGTCCAAACTAATTTTGCAAATGATTTTTAATCTGTTTTTTGGTTCATTTCCTAGAAAGTTTTATAAATTTTATCCCAAAATGGGTGAGAAAATTTATAATACATAACAGTCTGTTTAATTTTACTTTAAATTTATTACTACCCCAATAAAGTATTACTCAAACCACCTCAACAGGGGTTCTGAATCTAAAAGAATGGTAGCAGTGACATAAAGTATATGAAACTGCGTGCCAAGAATTAAACTACATTGAAATAAAGATTAACTTTAATAACCCTCTTCACTCTAGAAAATATCACTGTTTCCTAGAGGTTCATTTTTTCTATGTGTTTTTATATACCCCACCTATAGAATAGGCCCACTAAAACACAATATAAAGTAACATGATATAAAACTTTACATAGAATTAATCACCATAGTCCACAGTACATAAATACTGCATTGCGCTTTAATTATCTTCTCTCCTCTAAGAATAATCTTAGATTTCTAGAGAGACATTTTTCACTTTCGGGCTTCGGAAAAAACCTAAATATTGTTCAAAACTTTTTTCTATTAAAACATTGGTCAAAATTAGGGGCTGTATAATCATCACAATTATAAATACTACAAAATAACATTAAAAACCCCGTTCCAAATGCTTGATTTATTCGAAAACGCCATTTCAAGCTTTCAGTTTCTTCAATGTCAATTTACCCCACCCACTTGACACCCATCAACATATCAATTCAAGGTTCCAGTATAAAATTATTATACTTGAACACGGTCCTAAAAAGTGTCTTTAATGTAGAATTTATTTAACGAAAAGTGTAGATGGCAATTAACATTAATTACGCCCGTTTTCTCGCACATCGGGATCAATTTCCTGCCAAAGTCACTCCGACAGGTGTTCAAATTTGACACATACTGTGATATGAAAACTGTGGATCTTTGACACTTATCGATGTCATTTTTTATTGTTAAGGTATGAAACTTCTAATTGATCTTATTCTTTCGGTCTGATTAAAAGGTTTAAGTCTAGATAAAATGTGAAATCTCAAAGTGATCGTATAACGTGTATAATCCGTTTATCGTGTAGCGTGCGCTTCGTACATCGTGTATATCGTGTATCGTTCTGAATCGCTCATCGTGTATTTACCGAACGTGCAACGTGCGTCTAACGTGCGTGTATCGTGCGTACATCGTGCGTGTATCGTGCACTCCGTGTGACAACTGTTACGTTCCGACTACTGTAAGTCATCAGGTCAAATCATAAAAGCAATAATAAACTATAAAGCTATGATGCTGTTCACTGTAATGTATCACGTAAAAGATCATAGATGTTTTCATTTTGTACTGGAAAGAAGCACTTGTATTTCAGGTATTTACAGTACTGTTTGCTGGATGAGGAACTCCTGTCAATGAAAAGCTTTGAACAATACAAACCTTTGGATCATCTGAAGACAAGTAACAGATTGTGTAAAAGTAGCTTTGATTTTGGTACCAAACACATGGTGTTAGATGGTGTCACTTTGTCAAATTTGGATGTCACAGAAAACAGCAGCTCTGGCACATTGGATGGAACTCTGCTGGAACGGCTAGATCAGTGCTATACACCATTTGGTATGATTCATGTAATTTTGTAAACATCGGTTTTTGGTAATAGGTCGTGGGTTTGAACCACTAGTATCAACTTGATTTTAATGAGAGACAGTTGTGTTCACTTACATGCAAAATAGATGAATTGGTTTACAAGGAGGAAAATGAGTTCCATGGTTTGACAAAATCTTGCATGACTGTCATTCTTTGGCATAGAGATTGTTGAAAAAAGACAAAAACTTCACTAAAACCAGCAAATCTTTACATTGGTACCAGTTCATGCATCAGTTAAAGGCAATACAATGAGCTCAGTGTTTTGTTTTTATTTACAGGAAAGCGTTTGTTCAGGCAGTGGCTGTGTGTTCCTTTATGTAACCCAGCATCAATAAATGACAGACTGGATGCTGTTGAAGATTTGATTGGTTGTCAAGATGTCGTAGCTGAAGTCGTTGAGAAAATGAAAAAGTTACCTGACCTTGAGAGATTGCTAAGCAGGTACAATGATAAATGAATATATGTCTCAATGTGCCAAATGTTTTTTATACCCCCAAAACGAAGTTTAGGGGGGTATATAAGAGTCACCTGGTGGTTGGTCGGTCGGTTGGTTGGTTGGGCGGTCGGTCGGGCGGTCTGTTGCATTTTCCTTGTCCGGAGCATAACTTGAAAACTACTTGTTGGAATTCAATACAACTTCATACAATGATCAAGCACATTGAGAGGAAGTGCAGTGCACAAGAACTATAACTCCATCTTGACTAATTACAGAGTTATTGCCCTTTGTTACTTTTCCTTGTCCGGAGCATAACTTGAAAACTACTGGTTGGAATTCAATACAACTTCATACAATGGTCAAGCACATTGAGAGGAAGTGCAGTGCAGAAGAACCATAACTCCATCTTGAGTATTTACAGAGTTATTGCCCTTTGTTGCTTTTCCTTGTCCGGAGCATAACTTGAAAACTACTGGTTGGAATTCAATACAATGATGAAGCACAATGAGAGGAAGTGCAGTGTACAAGAACCATAACTCTATCTAGAGTATTTTCAGAGTTATTGCCCTTTGTTATTTTTTCTTCTCCAGAGCATTACTTGAAAACTACTGGTTGGAATTAAATATAACCTCATACAATGGTCAAGTACATTGAGAGGAAGTGCAGTGCACAAGAACCATAACTCCATCTTGACTCATTACAGAGTTATTGCCCTTTGTTACTTTTCCTTGTCCGGAGCATAATTCGAAAAGTACTAGTTGGAATTCAAAACAACTTCATACAATGGTCAAGCACAATGAGAGGAAGTGCAGTGCACAGGAACCATAACTCAATCTTGACTCATTACAGAGTTATTGCCCTTTGTTACTTCTACTTGTCCGGAGCATTATTCGAAAACTATTGGTTGGAATTCAATACAACTTCATACAATGGTCAAGCACAATGAGAGGAAGTGCAGTGTACAAGAACCATAACTCTATCTTGACAAATTACAGAGTTATTGCCAAGAACAATATCTCTTTTTAGTTTGTTTGCAAGGTATTCTGTTACTACGAACTTTCTCAGTTTATAAAGCAGTCTTTTGGGGGTATTAATCACATTTAGTGATAGCTCTAGTTTACATTGGTAAGTATGAGTCCAAATGTTTGCCAGAAATAATTACATTGATAGTTATGAATCATAATGTGCCGAATGTTTTTACATTGATAGGCATGACTCCTGCTGTGCGAAATAATTTTACATTGATAGGCACTAATCCAACTGTGCCAAATGTTTTTACATTGATAAGTATGACTCCAACTGTGCCAAATGTTTTTACATTGAATGGTATGACTCCCACTTTGCAAAATGTTTTTGCATTGATTGGTATGAGCCTTGAAGTGCCAAAGTGTTTTACATGGATAGGAACTGTAAGGCAGAGACAGAGAAAGTGTTATTATTGTAGAATACAATTTTTATGTGCTATGATTCACGGTGATGGATAAGTGAACAGCAAGGATCATACTATAAGAATTTGCAAGGTGATCTTGATCCTATATCCCTGTAGGATGATATTGATCCACACCTGTTCTCAAGCTTAATGCTTGTTTTAACACATGAAAAGCCATACTGTTATTAGCTCACCTGGCACAAAGTGCCATTGTGAGCTATTAGGATTGCTTTCCGTCCATCATACGTCCTTTCGTCTACCATTTCCTTTAAACGACATCTCTTCTGAAACCACTGGGCCAATGTTGATTAAACTTTGCAGGGATGTTCCTTGCATGAAGCTCTATCAAAGTTGTTCAAAGAATTCCATTATATGCAGAACTCTGGTTGCTATGGCAACAAATAGGAAAAACTGTAAAAATCTTCTTCTCTGAAACCACAAGGCCTAGAGTGCAGATATTTGGCATTGTCGGGTCGAAAGCATGTGGCATTATGTAGTGGACCTGTACCAAGATTGTTCATTTTATGAACCTTGGGTTAAAATTGACCCTTCCTGGGGGAGGGGAGGGGAGGGGAGGGGGGGGGAGCACTTGATTTCACATGGGCTTATATAGGGAAAACTTTTTTAAAAAGCTAAAGGCAGACAGGCAGATAATAGATATTTGAAATGTTACTTAGCATTGTGTAATGGACCTCTAGGCCCCTTAGAATCATGACCCCTTTTATTATAGCAAATGGTAGTCAGGTGAGCATTATAGGGCCATGATGGGCCATCATGGCCCTCTTGTTCTGTAATAATATACATAGTCATCATTGGGGATAAGGTAGGGATGTTTAATTTTTCTCATAAATGCGTATCAGACATTGCTGTTGAATTAGGATTTCTTGAGGGAAAAAATGTATACAACTTTTCTCATAAATGTGTATCACACATTACATTGCTGTTGAATTAGGATTTCTTGAGGGCAAAAACGTACACAACTTTTCTCATAAATGTGTATCACACATTACATTGCTGTTGAATTAGGATTTCTTGAGGGCAAAAATGTACACAACTTTTCTGATAAATGTGTATCACACATTACATTGCTGTTGAATTAGGATTTCTTGAGGGCAAAAACGTACACAGCTTTTCTCATAAATGTGTATCACACATTACATTGCTGTTGAATTAGGATTTCGTGAGGGCAAAATTGTACACAACTTTTCTGATAAATGTGTATCACACATTACATTGCTGTTGAATTAGGATTTCTTGAGGGCAAAAATGTACACAACTTTTCTGATAAATGTGTATCACACATTACATTGCTGTTGAATTAGGATTTCTTGAGGGCAAAAACGTACACAGCTTTTCTCATAAATGTGTATCACACATTACATTTCTGTTGAATTAGGATTTCTTGAGGGCAAAAATGTATAAAACTTTTCCTGTAATGTTTGATCTCAGGATCCACACACTTGGAACAGCAAAGAGCAAGAAACATCCAGATGGCAGGGCAATATTGTATGAGGAAGTAACCTACAGGTTAGTAGCTGTTATTGTCTACAATCTGTAGACATAGTTTCTCACATGGCTCAATATGCTGTCTAGAAGTAGTGTTCTTTCACATCACACAATAATTCCATATTACATCTCTCCTCTCGAGATTGATTCAACCTTAAGAGCAGTTAATATATAAGTTGTAAGAACTTGTTTTACAATCAAGAGTAAAGGAATTAATTTAAATATAAAACTAAAACTGTTTTACAAACTTTCTCTTGTTTCAGCAAAAGGAAGATTGAAGACTTCTTAGCTACTTTAGATGGCTTTAAAGTGACTACAAAAATAGCAGAGAAATTCAAACAGGCAGTCTCAAATTTCAAGTAAGTTTTTAACTTCTTTATAGAAACTGATCAAGGTAAGTTAAATGTAGGGATGTAATCTATTCAAATGATATCGATATATCAACGATAAAACACTTTTGATTCGATATTGATTGCCTTTTTGAAAAATCGTATATCGTAAAATAATGTTTTACCGTGCAATGATCTACAGTTTCACATTCAAAAATTCCATCAAAACTCGACCGAATATAAACACGCACTCTACCCAGAGTTCTGTGTTTTTCTAACGAATGATAATGTAATGAAATGTGGTCTCACAGGCAAAAAAAATTTGAGCACTGCAAGGGTTTATATATATTAAATACCAGAACCATATGTTTAGTACAAATAAAGTCAAGAGATTTGGTAGAATATGTAGTCGGTGACTTTTTTACACCCATGTATCGATATATCGCTGTATCGTCGATAGTTCTAAATCGATATATTGATACAAAAATTTTAATCAATGACATCCCTAGTTAAATGTTTTGGTATTTCTTTTTCTACACAGTCTACACATGTAACTTACAATCTACATGATAATTGCGGCGCTAATGATGTTACAGTTTGGAAATAGATTTCACATTTGAGTGATATACCGGTTAGTATATCACTGTGTGGAGTGAAGATGCATACAGTCAAGCCTGTGAACAAAGACCACTATTGGGAAGCTATAAATGTGGTCTTTGTTTGCAGGTGTGTCTAATATATATTAATAGTGCACAGTGATTCCCTGTTGGTCTTTATTCGCAGGGTGGTCTCTATTGGGAGGTAGTCTTTAACACAAGTTTGACTGTAGTAATCTAATCACATAGGCCAAAGGCCTGAGTGATTAATTACAAAGTATCTAAACGACACACAGTGATATACTAACCAGTATATCACTCAAAAGTAAAATCGGTTTCCATTCTTACATGTTAATTTAAACAAAAAAATGTTCGAAGGGGTACTATTTGATACGCTTACACGAAGTCCCTGCCTTGAACTTGTAGTATGCGGTGCATTCTATGCATTTCATGAAATGTTCGCTGTTCTTTTTATGCCCGCGAAGGGTGGCATATTAAAATCGCACCGTCCATCCGTCTGTGTGTACCCACTTACACATTCGTGTCCGGACTGTTACTTTGTCATGCATTGAAAGATTTTAAAATAACTTGGAACAAATGTCTAGCACATCAAGACGACGTGTCGCATGCACGCCCCACGTCCCTAGCTCAAAGGTCCAGGTCACACTTAGAGTTTGAAGGTAATGGATGCCTCTATATATGCATATATGCATATTCGTGTCCAGACTGTAACTTTGTCATGCATTGAAGGATTTTAAAATAACCTGGCACAAATGTCTAGAACATCAAGACGACATGTCACGTGCAAGACCCACATCCCTAGCTCAAAGGTCAAGGTCACACTTAGAGTTTGAAGGTAATGGAATTCTGTATATATGGATACATTTGAGTCCGGACTATGACTTTGTCATACATTGAAGGATTTTAAAATAACTTGGCACTAATGTTCAGCACATCAAGCTGATGTGTTGCATGCAAGACCTATGTCCCTACCTCAAAGGTCAAGTCACACTTAGTGTTTAAAAGGAATGGAATACTGTATGCATGGTAAGGAAAGATTTTAAAATTACATAACACATTTATTATTGAGCACATGGAGAGGACACAGACTGTTGGACACCTCTTTCGGGGGCATTCGTCACTTGTGAGGGACAGCTCTTGTTTACTCCTCAAATAAAACGCTATTCGTCTTATTATACCCCCGAAACAAAGTTTAGGGGGGTATATTGGAGTCACCCATTGGTTGGTCGAGAGGGCGGTCGGTCTGGCTGTCTGTTGCATTTTCCTTGTCGGAGGATAACTTGAAAACTACTAGTTGAAATTCAATACAACTTCATACAATGGTCAAGCACATTGGGAGGAAGTGCAGTGCACAAGAACTGTATCTCTATCTTGACTAATTACAGAGTTATTGCCCTTTGTTACTTGCCAAGAACAATATCTGTTTTTTTTAGCTCGACTTTTCTATGAAAAGGAGAGCTATCCTACTCGCCCCGGCGTCGGCGTTGGTGTCACACCTTGGTTAAGTTTTTCGTACCACCCCACTTTATTTCAAAAGTATTAGAGGTATGGCTTTGAAACTTACCATACTTGTTTACCATCATAACCTCCATCTACAGACAAGAGTACATAACTCTGTCAAGGTTTTTGACAGAATTATGGCCCTTTTTGACTTAGAAAGTGTATTGAGCTTGGTTAAGTTTTTCGTACCACATCACTTTATTTCAAAATTATTGGAGGTATTGCTTTGAAACTAACCATACTTGTTTACCATCATGACCTACATTAACAGACAAGAGTACATAACTCTGTCAAGGTTTTGAACAGAATTATGCCCCTTTTTTACTTAGAAAATACATTGAATATGGGTAAAATCCACTTATTGCCTTAACCCTTTGAGATATTGCTTTGAAACTTTGAATGCTTGTTTACATCATTACCCCCCATCTGTAGGCAAGAGAAGGTAACTCTGTCAGGGATTTGTTTGAAAAATTAAGGCCCTTTATCGACTTAGAATCTTGGTTAAGTTTTTCATACCAGTCCACTTTTTGACTAAACTGTTCGAGATATTACTTTGAAAGTTGGAATACTGGTTACCATCATGATCCCAAAACATGGGCAGGAGAAGGTAATTCTGTCAAGGATTTTATATGAATTATGGCCCTTTTTGACTTAGAAACTCAGTTAAAATTTTCATTCTTGTCCACTTGTTGACTTAACCATTTGAGATATTACTTTGAAAGTTGGAGTACTTATGTACCATCATGAGACCTATCTGTAAGCAAGAGAAGATAACTCTGTGAAAATGTTTCTTGATTTGTACTTAGAAATTCCTAGTTAAAGTCTTGTGTGCCCTTAACTGTCAAAGTTTTGTTTTATTGGCAAGCACTAAAAAAGTCGAGCGCGCTGTCCTCCTGACAGCTCTTGTTTAGTTTTTTTGCAAGGTATTCTGTTACTACGAACTTCCTCAGTTTATAAAGCAGTCTTTCAGGAGTATTAATCTCATTTAATGATAGCTCTAGTTTTTAGCTCGACTATTCGAAGAATAAGGAGGCTATTGCACTCGCCCCAGCGTCGGCGTCTGCGTTGGTTAAAGTTTTTAATAAAGTCAAATATCTTGAATACTATCAAAGGTATTGACTTGAAACTCAAACTATATGTTTACCATCAACATCTACACCTGAGCAAACAATCCCAATAACTCTGTTTTGATTTTTGACAGATTTATGCCCCTTTTTAACTTAGAATTTTTGGTTAAAGATTTTTATAAATTCAAATATCTTGTATATTATCAAAGGTATTGACTTGAAACTCAAAATATATCTTTACCATCAACATCTACACCTGAGCAAACAATCCCCATAACTGTGTTGTGATTTTTGACAGATTTATGCCCCTTTTTAACTTAGAATTTTTGGTTAAAGATTTTTATAAATTCAAATATCTTGTATATTATCAAAGGTATTGACTTGAAACTCAAAATATATCTTTACCATCAACATCTACACATGAGGAAACAATCAGCATAACTTTGTTTTGATTTTTGACAGATTTATGCCCCTTTTTATCTTAGAATTTTTGTTAAGTTTTTTATAAATTCAAATATCTTGCATATTATCAAAGGTATTGACTTGAAACTCAAAATATATCTTTACCATCAACATCTGCACCTGAGGAAACAATCCTCATAACTCCGTTTTGATTTTTGACAGATTTATGCCCCTCTTTAACTTAGAATGTTTGGTTGAAGATTTTTTTAAATTTAAATATCTTGAATACTATCAAAGGTATTGACTTAAAACTGTGTCTACCATCAACATCATCATCTGAGCAAACAATCCCCATAACTCTGTTTTTATTTTTGACAGATTTATGCCCCTTTTTAACTTTGATTTTTTTTATGGACTTGAAACTGAAAATGTATGTTTACTGTCAACATCTTCCCCAATGTTTTTGATTTTTGACATATCTATGCCCCTTTTAACTTAGAATTTTGTCACAGTTTTTACCAGACTAACATGGAAATACTCGAAATGGCTTTCTTTTGAAATATCATGAATAATTATGCAGCATGCAGCGGTCATGCTTTTTTAATTCAATACATATCAATTTTGAAAAGTTACAAAGTTATTCATGATCAAATTTACAAGGTTATGTATTTCTTTGAAATTATCCCCTCCTCCCTCCAGTTGGCTTACAGAATCCAGAGTTAGGCTTTGAATGTAATGTACATTTACAAAGGTCTTTGAACAAGTTTCATATCTTTGACCTTTATTCTTATAGACAATTACACAATACTCCTGTTCTTAGGCAAAAAACCCATTTTACCAACAACCTTTCGAATAGTCGAGCGTGCTGTCATGTGACAGCTCTTGTTGTTGTTGCTGATATTGTTGGCGATACCGGAAGTGTGGAAGATTTTGCTACGATTTGTTTTACATCACGTGAATTCATTCACAACAATACAATCAAAGTGTATTAGCGCATGCACACTCATAGATGTTGCATGAAAATTACGCTTGAGGAAATTTCAGCAGTGAAAAAAAAGTTTCGGACGCCTAGAGTGATATACTTGGTAGGTATATCACGCCCAAATCCTTCTTTGCCTATATAGGGGAAATTTGTGGTAGTGTTAGAATGCTAAATAGTTCTCTGTAAAAACATGACAGCTAGATGAGTATAAAGTCACATGTACCAGACTAGTCCATTTATGTGAAATCTTGTTGGTTTATTTCAGATCTCAGCTTTTAAAGAAGACACTTGGAATTGAAGGAATATTTGAAGATGGTTTGTTCCCTGACTTAAGAGAGGATCTGAAATTCTTTGATGTAAGTTAATTCTTGACTAAAGTGATGGTACAATGTCTTATTGTGTTATTGCAACTGTGTCACTTCACTTGAAAATATTTTAATTCCTCTTGTACATGCTGCAGCTCTTTATTCTATGTTAGAGGGTGCTTTAAGTTACCATTAGTAACCTGTACTGGTCTATTGTGGCAATATTGAAGGATAAGTAGCTGCATTTCTTGCTCTTCAAGGTTGGATTGAGGGAGTCTTACCCTGTGTTTCTACAAACATTCCTATTGGAACTGTCTGTTTTAGTTCAAGTCCTTGACTGCAACAGAGTTTATTCTATGACATAATAAATTATAATACTTGAAGCCCAAGGTTGGCTTCATGGTGTCTTACCATGTGTTTCTATAGACAATCCTATTGGACTTTTCAGTTCTGGTTTAGGTCCTTTGCTGTAAAAGAGTTAATTCATAATGACATAATGCTTTCAGCCTTGCATACATACTAGTGGTGTATTGTACACCAATATAATTATACCCCCAAAACGAATTTTAGGGGGGTATGAAGGAGTCACCTGGTGGTTGGTCGGTCGGTCGGTTGCATTTCCTTGTCTGGAGCATAACTTGAAAACTACTTGTTGGAATTCAATACGACTCTATCCAATGGTCAGGCACAATTAGGGGAAGTGCAGTGTGCAAGAACCGTAACTCTATCTTGAGTAATGTCCA
>JAFMSR010001456.1:0-27858 GCA_022818135.1 Saxidomus purpurata
TAATGTAAAATCAGTATACCCTTTTCATACTAAAACGACTTTTATGTATAAAAATTCTTTCTCATTAATAAACATTCTTGACTGACTTGAGTGATATTATGTTCTGTGGGTTCCCTCAAGCTTTTTAACATTTTTACAGTGAAATGCAATTTGATTGCATAAAATATTTTATCAAAACTCTTTTTTCCTTCTGATTTTAATCGCCGATTAATGAATTTGATTACCGAGATAAAAAAAATGCAGCAAACGATCAAGTGTCAGATATTCTTTGCATAAATAAAAGTGTGAATACGATTAAAGAACTTACTGGCATCTTAAAAGAGCCAGTTTAATTGTAAGCATGTGTAATTGGTCCTTATTGTTCCCAATCAATGCTAATCCGTTTAATAATCGATGTTTACTCAACTATTAAATTGACAATAAACATTACACATGTCAACCTTTAAATTGCTATGTTGTCTCGCCGCTTTTGATTGGCTTACAGTTTTTTATTGACCAATGAAAGCTGATTTAACTAACGGTAGCGAGTAGGCGATGCGGTATCGAGATTGACACTCGAAAACATTGTCAATGTTTACGAAAATTAGAGCGACTTTGTTTTCGCTTTTCTATGCGATCACGGCGAAATGGCCGGGGATACGGCGACTATTTCGCCCACGTCGCCCTCAAACGTGATCCCTGAGGTATCTGAAGTTAGATATACTCATACAGTCAAACCTGTATATGCTGCCAGCCAAGAGATGCATCAGATGGATGCTTAATAAAGGGAGTTAACTGTTAATTGCAAAATTGGCCAACTGAGATAATTAAGTTTTGGCTGCTTATAGGTTCAGCTGTATTGCCCATTTTTGTATGCAAAAGTTTTAATTGGCTGCCAGTGGTCCAAGGCCCAAGGGTCAGCGTGGTCAGGGTTTTTACTTAGCAAAACCAGAGGATCCGATTCAGTCCCAGGTCAGCCACAAACGGGAATTTTAAGTTTTTATATTTTGCCCTTTTGTCAATTGATTTGAAGTAGTTTCTGTTGTAACTCTACCTGTAAAGCCTAGAGAAAAGATTCATTAAAGAATAACTTGTTGGATATAATGAAAATGTTTTAGATAATGAAAAGATATAGAGGTTTTAAGCTACTGTTAAGATTTTTTAACGTAACTACATAGACTGTGTTAGAAGAACAATAATTTTATTTTTTCTTCAGTATGTTATCTTAGCTACACAGCAGCTGCTGTTACGTCAGTGGGACTGGCGGGAAAGAAAATTGGTCAGAACATGGAAGGTAGGCATGTCACATAATCATCATTATTTTAAAGGAAAAGTCATGTGCTATGATGTTTTCAGTAGTTGCGCTTAACACATCTGTCAGGGTCTGCATCCCCTTCAGTTACGTAAAATGAAATTCGAAATTCTGTGCAGAGAAGCTTTGCTGAATAAGATGAGAAACTTCTGTAAATGGATCAGCTGTTTTATACATAAATTTATTATACCCAAGTCAAACAAGATTTTTGAGGCTGTAAAACAGTCACTTTGTTGCATCTTTTTCAAATATATACACTATATATGTACTTTGGTTTTGCATAGTTTACAGTGCATCAGCATACTTTAGAACTGATAGAAGTAGGCTGTTGTAACCAAACTTAGTACATATGTAGCTCAGATCAGGAAGAAGGCTGGACACTACAACAGCGGATGCCTGAACAATTAAACCAATGGTGCATGTACAATATAAGCGTAAGCCTCTCACTAATCGAGAGCCATAAGTTTGAGTGGGGCTGCCTACTTTACTCTTTATGAGAGAAACTTGGCATTTTCATACGGAGGATGGGAGTCTAGTAGGATGGCTAGGGTAAATTGCCTGCGTATACATAACTGAACTTCTGTTGAAGAAAAAAATTAACATAAAAAAAAGAAATTTTGGCTTGGAATGAAAAATTGTAATGATAGGTGCTGATATATATTTCAGGCCATACATTTTGCACCTGTGGTATCAATGGCTTTTGACTGTACGTCTACGCTTCTGGCAACTGGTAGTGCCGACTCTAGCATAAAAATCTGGGACATTGACAAGCAGTACTGTACTCACAATCTACGTGGACATCAGGGTATTATCAGGTACAGTAGTCGGAACGTAACAGTTGTCAAAATTTGCGTATATCGTGCGTATAACGTGCGTGCAACGTGCGTATAACGTGCGTGCACTCATCGTGTATTTTGTCAATCGTATACCGTGTATCATATCGTATCATTCATCGTGCAACGTGCACCATATACTATACACGATATACGATTCGCGATGCACGATACTCCATACGGTATACGCATGATTCGATGGTGTATTTCATAGTTAATCGTTTTACTTAGCGTGCACATCTCCCCCAAAAAGTGCTGATTTCAGTTTATATTATTTGGTGTAGTTGCGAGCGAGAAAGACCTCCGGGACAGGTCGAAGACATTTTCACCTCATATCCGAAATTTAGGTCTATTTTTGCAACGGAAAGGACATCTTTTTTATCTAAACTGCTGTTGTCAATGCATTCCTTAAAGTGCAGCAGACAAGGTACGCCTGTATCGAAGCAACATATCGTGGGTATGATGTTAACAAGTGTTTTATTGGCTATATGCAAATAATACGCCGAATCAACTACACTTTTACGAAAATATTTAAAGTCCGAAGCAATCCAAAACGTCCCAAAAACAAAACGTCCCCAGACCAAAACGTCCCCCCATATGACCAAAATGTCCCCTATACTGCCTGATTGGAATAATATATCCGTTAGCTGACATAAAGAGAAAGGTAATTAGGTATTGTCTTTGACTGAATAATTAGTTTGAGTCTCATCAAATGCCTCATTGCCATTCAAAACAGGGTCTGAATATTGTCCAAAATTAATTAAGGCCTCCAGCTGGCCCTTTGTGCGTTGTCCTCTACTCCTGCCTACCTGTTTGAACTTGAGGCTGGGGTTCGCCCCTTAGACTGGGGCGCCAGGAATAGATTCTCAAATATTGAGCGAAAGTCAAGGTTTTGGTCAGTGAGATCATAAAGCACGGCTATTTTGTAAAATCCTCCTACAAGTGCCCGAAGAAAACAAAATGATCAAATCTGACATACCGCATCTCGCAAAGTTAGAAACTCAAATGATAGATCAGATATTTTTATTCTGGACATCTACATATATACACAGATGGGTCTAAAAATCCAGGCTCTGGTATATTAGCTTCAGCTGTTGTAATCCATCTAAACATGTATGTTGCCATCATAGGAAGATTGACAAATTATTGTTCCATTTATCAGGAATACTCTATAACCTGTTCCTGCATTTATACCAGAAATGATAACAATAGACACTGCATTGAGCTGTCTTTTACATCATCAACCTAAAAAACTTGCTATATTGTATATATTTTCAGATTCACTATCATCTCTGTTCTCAATGAAATAAAAAAACAGTCATTCTAGACCAGAGTTATATTATTATTCATAAATTTTATCAATGCCTAAAAACAGGCTTACCAGTTACCATGTTATAGTGCCCAGCTCATGTAGGTTTATGATAATATCTGGTAATGAGAGCAGATGATGCAGACAAAAGGGGCCTGGTTTAGGGGCCATGATCCAGGACATACCATACTCACCCACAGAAATATATGCCGGGATTCGAACCACTATCCTGGATGGATGGTGTAGAGAATTGAAACTTAAAACAAACACATTTCGCCGCAAAACAGTGCGACCTGGCCGTCCTATGGGATACTTGACAAATTACAAAATGGACAAATCAATCACACGTCTTAGGCTGGGCGCAAACTTACTACCAACCAGCTCGGGTTGGTACATACTTTGGGTTGACCAGGTTTGCATCTAGTGCATTGTAAAATGTAACACCCCTCACTGGCTATTTGACTGCATAGCTTTCACCACACAGAGACTAAGATTCAAGCCAGAAATGGATAAGCTTGGACTTGCATGGTTTCACTATTAATAATTATTCTCAGTCTAAGAAAAGCCCTAAGTTAATGTGTATAAAGGTTGTTGGAGAATAACATAGTAGACTGTCAAATGACTGATAAAATTAGTTATCTAATTTACTCCAGTTGCTATCAGACCCCATCCTGTAGGTCACTAGTCAAAATCCTAAACAATTTTTGTATAAATGCAATTTTTTATATTTAGTAAGTACTTAGTATTTTAATTGTAGTAGTAAACATGCTGTTTCACTGGTTAGTGGGTGTTGATTTAAATTGGCAACCCAAAACATAAAAATTCAATCTTGTTATTATTTAGCAAATCATAGTCTGCACATAACAGAAATTAGCAGGGAGTGACGGGTGACATGTTGGTAGGGGTTGCCCAACCACTGTACCTGTTACATGCCTGTTTCAGTTATAAAATACTGTAACTGTAATTTATATCTTATATATAATTTAATACTGTATGGTAGTTTGCACTGTCTGTATGGCACCATATAATATTATAATAAAACAAAATTTCACTGGCTATTACCTGTAATATGTTGGGGACGGAGGGGCTAGGGGGCGGGTTCAGGATAAATGTAAGCCGGTTTCTACTTACAAACCTACTTGTACTACCTCCAATTAAATGAAACATCAACCCTTTTATCATGATCAGTAAGTAGATCCTTGCAGGTTTGGACTGGCCACTGGCCATACAGATGCTACATCTGATCACCTGCATCTTTCTTACCAGTTTAACTATAACAGACTCTTACTCTCTTACTTCAGAAGGAGGCACATAGAAAAAATTGATTTTAATCAAGTTGTATACCTTGAAATAGGTTTTATTAGATTTGTAATATATATCAGTCTTGTGAGAACCCTCACACTTGATTAATAATTGTATTTTAGTATTACAAGTAGTTCTTTTACTGAAGATCCTAATTAAATTAAGTAGTAAGTTCTGCAAAGAGCTCATTATTTAAGTATACAATAGTATAATATCACTAAAAGAGTACCATAATCATGTTGTATAAAATGAATAAAACATTTTAAAAAATAAGATTTCTTTTAAGGCTAAGATGGCAAAATTGTGCTTGTGTGGACTTCCCGTAAAGCCAGTGATACCGGCTAACACCTATTTTTTTGTAGTTTTATTTTTGAACACCTCTATATTAATTGTGTGTAGTTTGTAATCTTAATATCTTAATAAAGAAAATAATATGAAAATCACATCTATTACTAAGTCACAATTTACTCTGGTCTCAGTAGACCGGTTGTATAGTTATGTAGTCATATAGTACTTCTGACACTGATCTCCTCTGGTTAGTTTCATAAATTGAAACCATTTTAGAAATCTTTCAAAGGGCCTTTTTTCCTGTAAGTGTGGCAGAGGTGGTGCTTGAACTCTGTCCGGTTTATTAAATTTGTTCCTCATCTCTGATAGTTTCCTTAAAATGCCTAGCTTACATCAATTTGAACAAATATAGATCTTTTAAGTTCTTTCTACATATCTGAATTCCAAAATAACTAAAACAAAACATGAGTACCATCATTGCTGAGCTCTATTCTGCAGTCTCATAGTTATTGAGGTTTTTGAAACATGTGAGGTTACACCCCCTTTATAAATATAGAGTGTTGCTTAGCTCTTTCATATTGTTGTCAGTCTTCCATCAAATTATTTGCTAATGCTACATGTGTATTCCAAGAACAATTTTTCCAAATGAGCTACTACATGTATAGTATAAAAGTTATGAGAGACTTTTTGAGCACATGTACCTCCTGAATCCTACCATTTAATGCCAGGCACCAGGCAGGTAGGCATACGGTAACCATTATTTAACTAGCTGGCGGCTCACCAACCAGCTATATCAGAACGGACCCCTGGTGGGCTTCGAACCTTCGACCTCCCACTCCAAAGGCGGATGCCTAAACCACTAGACCAAGGGAGACGGTATATGTACATGTGTTATCACCTCATAATATCATCAGACTTATGTACATAGGATATGCAAACAAAATCTAAATGCTATTATCTCATAGCCTTTATACTGATGAAACTACTTATGTAAAAATGCCATCAGATAAATTAGATATTGGAATGTACATCATTTTTCTGCCCAGTAATTAACCATCCATTGATGTTCATTGTATCTTCTTTATCATCAGTATATCAAATAAACATATAATTCCATATAAGATTATATGTTTCATGTACATACATGTATATGTTAACACCATATATGGTGGCATTTTGAGACTGTATAATCTAGGCTGTGAGATGTGTCTTCTCCAGGGTTCTAATTGAATCTGCTATCCACCACTGGATGCAGAGTTGTGTCATGCAATTGGACCATTCCATTATTCTACAGAGGGTCCAAAATAATTTTGCAAATTATTTTTAATATGTTTTTTGGTTCATTTCCTAGAAAGTTTTATAAATTTTATACCAAAATGGGTGAGAAAATTTATAATACATAACAGTCTGTTTAATTTTACTTTAAATTTATTACTACCCCAATAAAGTATTACTCAAACCACCTCAACAGGGGTTCTGAATCTAAAAGAATGGTAGCAGTGACATAAAGTATATGAAACTGCGTGCCAAGAATTAAACTACATTGAAATAAAGATTAACTTTAATAACCCTCTTCACTCTAGAAAATATCACTGTTTCCTAGAGGTTCATTTTTTCTATGTGTTTTTATATACCCCACCTATAGAATAGGCCCACTAAAACACAATATAAAGTAACATGATATAAAACTTTACATATAATTAATCACCATAGTCCACAGTACATAAATACTGCACTGCGCTTTAATTATCTTCTCTCCTCTAAGAATAATCTTAGATTTCTAGAGGGACGTTTTTCACTTTCGGGCTACCGGAAAAAACCTAAATATTGTTCAAAACTTTTTTCTATTAAAACATTGGTCAAAATTAGGGGCTGTATAATCATCACAACTATAAATACTACAAAATAACATTAAAAACCCCGTTCCAAATGCTTGATTTATTCGAAAACGCCATTTCAAGCTTTCAGTTTCTTCAATGTCAATTTACCCCACCCACTTGACACCCATCAACATATCAATTCAAAGTTCCAGTATAAAATTATTATACTTGAACACGGTCCTAAAAAGTGTCTTTAATGTAGAATTTATTTAACGAAAAGTGTAGATGGCAATTAACATTAATTACGCCCGTTTTCTCGCACATCGGGATCAATTTCCTGCCAAAGTCACTCCGACAGGTGTTCAAATTTGACACATACTGTGATATGAAAACTGTGGATCTTTGACACTTATCGATGTCATTTTTTATTGTTAAGGTATGAAACTTCTAATTGATCTTATTCTTTCGGTCTGATTAAAAGGTTTAAGTCTAGATAAAATGTGAAATCTCAAAGTGATCGTATAACGTGTATAATCCGTTTATCGTGTAGCGTGTAGCGTGCGCTTCGTACATCGTGTATATCGTGTATCGTTCTGAATCGCTCATCGTGTATTTACCGAACGTGCAACGTGCGTCTAACGTGCGTGTATCGTGCGTACATCGTGCGTGTATCGTGCACTCCGTGTGACAACTGTTACGTTCCGACTACTGTACAGTGTTTTATTTAAGTATTAACAGAATCAGTCCTCTAAAACCTCAGATCTTGCAGTACCAGGAAATCACGTTTAGTGTTATATGGAGTGGTGGTTTAGGAGTTAAGGTGTCAGTTTGTGAACTTGCGTGTCAATTGGGTTTGAAACCTAGTGACACCAGTACTTAGTCTTATTTGTTATCAGAAATTAGATTCAATTTATTTAATAAGTTTCTCCATAATCCTTTGAGTTTCCTTGACAGTGGGAATATATTAGGATGATAGGACTATGTAGACCTTCTTTTGTAAAAGATGTTTGTCAGAGAACAGTTCGTTATTATTTGGAGGTCAAGTCCCATAATAATTGTAAAAGCTCCTGCACCAGGTCTTTGTCACCTCTATCATGGAACATTTGAAAAACAAGAGTTACAGTTTAAAGGTCCAATACTAACGAAAGCGAAAATTCAAATATACTTTAAAAAATACAGAAATAAGTTATTTTTAATAAAAAATGAAAGTTGGTATGTAGAAATTCTAAATAAACCACAGTACATGTACAATTATTTTTCTATGCATTCACTGTGAACAAAGTTAAAAAGACCTGGGTAGTCATTTTGTCGAATCACTGAGATTTCAACATAATACACATACTTTTCTTCGTGTTCCGAACACTTTCTGTAAATTTTAACCTGCAAATCTTCATTATTTACTGTCTTGCATAAGGTAATGTACTTGCCATTGAAATAACTGTCACTTAATTTTCGCTTAGTAGTGGACCTTTAAAGAGTCGTTTGAAGTACTTACTGGTACTAAAAACCAGATGGAAACAGTTTTATGAATTCTGTAATTGTTAATATGGTATAAAATAGCCATTTGATCCTAAATTTAAGCATTTGTGAAATGAATAACATGCTTGTTTGTGTATTTGTGTATTATTGTTAGTATTACTATAATAGATAAACATTACAGTGATGTATACTGTAATTCATGAAATATTCGCAAGGACTTTTTTTTTCAGCTAGATCACTCATTCGTGAATTCATCATTTCGCTAATTCAAATTTCTCCGAAATGAGCTATTTTCCAACATGAATTTTTTGTCTTGTAAATTCAAAGTGATTTACAATATTGTTTACATTGTAGTGTTGTAGCTTTTCATCCTGACATTTCCCGACTGATATTGTACACTGCTGGTGAAGACTACAAGATTCGTGTCTGGAACTTAAAGAATAGTCAGTGTATAGCAGAGGTGGCAGCACACTATAGCCTTGTGACATGTATAGACTTCTCAGCTGATGGTTCCAGTGTTTATACGTATGTAGTATAATTAAAACCAATGTTTTATTCCCAGTCTTGGTATATTTTGAACATCTGTTGGTTTATACAGTATCATAAACAGTTAATGAGAATACTCGAAGAGAAACTTACAGGGGTATACCACACAACTTGAAGCTTATTTACTCCAAATGTATAAAATCATGTATGTAAAATGATATACAAATGCATTTTTCAAGACAAACATTTTTCAAATCAGACTGTGCGCATGTACAGGTTGACCATGATCTATAAAGGCATGTTAGACAGAATAATTTGCCACCAGTAGGGTAAAGGTTAATTTAAAAATACAATTTTAATTTTACAAATCAGGACTGGTAGAGATGGTGTAGTGAGTATACTTGACACAACAAGCCATGCTGTCAGTAAAACCATTCCAGTGTTTGAGGTAAGATGGTAAAATAATTATTCTAATGCAGTACCGATGTAACGTCGTTTCTGATTGGTGATGTCGTTTAAATTTGCGACTATTAAATAACGTAAATAGTCGCAAAATTCAAACGGCGCTTTAATTATCGCATTTAGACACATTGTGCGTTAGAAAAGGGATAACTATTTAGTGATTTTGATATTTGCGACCGTATATACGGTTTTAATGGTCGCAAACAGTTTTAACAGCTCCGGCTAACGCCGTCGCCGTTAAAAATATTTGCGACCATTAAAAACCGTATATACAGTCGCATATATCAAAATTACAAAACAGTTATTCCTATACTGGCTAGTAATTGTCAAATATATTGTGCAAAATAGCAGTTAATAAGAAACAAAAAATGAGTTCATAGAAATAAAACTTAAGACATTTTCTTACCGTTTGATTCGATCTAATTCTTACATGTGTATCTGTGCAGATGAAATGGGAAAACTATATTTTTAAAGTTCCATTAGCACTGTAAATACAAAGTACAATAGTATTATAATACCAAGAAAGATAATGTATCTATGTATGAGTATCTGAAGTGCTAATAGGGCTTTAAAGGTCCTGTTTTTGTTCTCTATTCAAGTCTCTAAAAAGGCTATATTGTGAGACCATTTATTTTTGTAGATTTTACAAGTGGTTGAAGCTATAAAACTAGATGCGAACCAAAAACATTCAATGCTATCATCTGCAAAAGATTAATACACAAATCATTTACTCACAAAATTAATTTGCATTTTGTATTAAATCAACATGTTTTTATGGCGATGAATGGACATGCATTCACTGTTCAAGTTTATTAGTGTCTGTCAGATTTTGGTAATCTATAACAGGTCAACTTGATAAAGTGGCATGATAATTATAAATTGTTTATATACAATAGTGACAAGGATTACCATTACATTGTATTTGTCAAATGTAAATTTCATGTGATTATGACAGCATTGTACAATTTTTCAGGTAGTGGAATCTCTCGTGCTTCTGCCAGAGAACATTGACTTTCCAGCCATTAATGTAGATAGTGAAAGTATATACTTCATAACAGCTGGAAACAAAGGTTGGTAGCAGTTCTAGTTCAATTAATGTAACAGCTTTGTTATTAAACATGTAAAATGCAAGTAAGTCAGTAGCCTTCGTTTCAACAGACAGACTCAATACAAGTTATGATTAAGTTTATCAGTAGACTCTATACATAATATCTCCAGATACGGCGGAATTTCAGTTAAAGGGACATATTTTAGGGGCTTGTTTTTTCCCAGTCTTTGTTGAATATAAAAATGCTATATGGATATAACATACTCCTGATAGAAAGAACAAATTTTAATGGTCCAAATGAGTTGGTTATATACATGATTGTACAGAGTTTCCTGTATTTTATAATAAAATGGCAATTGAAATTATTCTTGTTAAATTTTCCTTCACTTTGTAACAATTAAAATTTTACTGCAGGTAACCTAAGACTGTGGAACTCTGATTCTGGAAAGTGCGTGTTCACCACTGATGCTGTGCATTCCAAAAATCAGATCACAGGCGACTCGAGCGCCGTGAAGCAAGAAGCAGACGACAGTCAGAATATCATACAGATGGTCTATAACAAACAGAAAAATAATATAACAGTTGTTACGTATGATCAGAATATCTCTATCTTGGGTCTGGAAAAACTGAGGCTTCAGAAACAGGTAATGAACTGTTGATTGTTGTATAATAAACACCATGGAGATTACTTTGAAACCAGTAATGTTCATGGGACCCAAATTTTGTGGATTCCGAGGATGGATTGATGCACCAATAAAAGATCAGAACAAAATATTGTGCAACATTTCCATTTTCTAGAAGACTTAGTTTGAATTCAGTAGTTGAATTCAAGTGCCACATTGTATTCAATTTAAAATCCTTGAAATTATACCGATATGCCCAGATTTTTTTAGGAGTTTTACAGTATATTTATTATACAGATACGGGACTGAAAATGACTTGATAGGTTAACCCTCCTGAAGATTTTATTAGTTTCATTTGAATTGTATGCTAGAATAGCAAAGATGCCAAGAATAATGAAGAAAAAAAGCAAATTAGCAATGTAAATTTTGTTGTATATAAAAGCAAAGAAAATTGGAAACTGCAAGTTTCCATTTGTCAATGCAAGATGAATTTTGTATAAAGTGAGAAAAAAAACTAAAGTCAGACTTAATTCAAAACATTTGCTATAAAATTGTATTATTGATGGGTAAACCAGTGACAATAGATTTTTAAAGGTAAAGAGCAATGCTGTTGAGAACCAAAGAATTGTTTTAAGGAATTTACCGTATGTGTAGAAATACAAGGTATTTGCTTCTACTTGTCACTATTTTCTTGTGATTGTCCTTCCTTAAATTTATGTTAGGCAGCTCATATTTATCAACATATTTCTACAGATGGATTGTTTTCGCTGCAAATCTAATTTTTAGCTCGACTATTCGGAGAATATGGAGAGCTATTACAGTCACTTGTGCGTCGGCGTTGCTTCTTTGGTTAAAGTTTTGCCTGCTAGGTACTATCATGCACATATCTCAGTAACCACTTATGATATTGACTTGAAACTTTGTTCATGTCTTTAGGGGTGTCATACAATCAAGGCAGATAACTCTTGAAAAAATTTAGTACAAATTATGGCCCTTGTTTGACTTTGAAAATTTGGTTAAAGTTTTGCCTGCTAGGTACTATCATGCACATATCTCAGTAACCACTTATGATATTGACTTGAAACTTTGTTCATGTCTTTAGGGGTGTCATACAATCAAGGCAGATAACTCTTGAAAAAATTTAGTACAAATTATGGCCCTTGTTTGACTTTGAATATTTGGTTAAAGTTTTGCCTGCTAGGTACTATCATGCACATATCTCAGTAACCACTTATGATATTGACTTAAATCTTCGTTAATGTCTCTAGGGGTGTCACACAGTCAAGTCAGATAACTCTTCTATAAATTTAGTACAAATTATGGCCCTTGTTTGACTTTGAAAATTTGGTTAAAGTTTTGCCTGCTAGGTACTATCATGCACATATCTCAGTAACCACTTATGGTAGTTATATCAAACCTTGCAATAGTGTTCAGGGTAAATTTTGTATCAAACAATTAATTTACCAAAAATTTTGACTTTTTTTATGATTCAACTTTCCTAGTTTATACTTAATAGTTAGCAGAATTTTGTTTTGCTATTATACTGATAAAAGTTTTGTTTTATTAGCAAACACCCACAATAGTCGAGCGTGCTGTCTTATGGACAGCTCTTGTTAGTAATACTGTTCTTTATATGATCTTTTGATTAAAACCATTGCTATGATGCTGTATTTTCTTATAGTTTGCAGGCAACAATGATGAGATCCTGGACGTTCAATATTTCGGTGAGGAGGAAAAGTTTGCTGTGGTTGCCACTAACAGTATGCACATCAAAGTGTTTGAGTTGTCCAACTGTGACTGTGAGATATTGTACGGACATACAGACATCGTGTTATGTATTGATGTAGTGCCCAAATCTGACATGTTCATCAGTGGCGCAAAGGTAACTTTATTACTGTTACATTACAGTTAATGAGAAAAACTGGAAGGAAACAAATCAGTCTGAACAACGATGTAACACTTGCCATTATAAATATGTTCCTCAATAATATCATTCGTTACTCTTGTTTTACAGCATGTCTGTTTATTGAATAGATGTGCAAGGCTCACTTGTGTTTATCTTACTGATTCTGTCATTTGCTAAATGTTCTAGGACAATACAGTGAGACTATGGAAGATCAACCCGACACTGAAACAAGTGTCGTGTTTGGCTGTAGGTCAAGGTCATACACATGCTGTTGGTGCTGTAGCAGTATCAAGGTCAGTTAAGTATAAACTGCTAAAAATAGCTTCATCTGTTGGCAAGCCTTGATAAGTTATAAGAATAGATTTGGACTTGATTGCTTTATGAATCTTTCAAAGATAAGACATAACATCTATGGTTTTTGAGAAAGACCTTGCTAGAATAAGAGAAATATTTAGGGTGAAGGACTCAAGTTTTCATTGAAAAACTAACAGAATGCCATTGCTAATTATGACATAACTGAAGATGATGATTATGATCATGATGATAGTACATGTAATATTTGTCCGGGTCAGATCCCAATCCTCAAAATTTTCTTAATTTTTTTTTAGAGTAAAACCAAAGTTTTTCGTCAGTGGGAGTGAAGATTGTACATTGAAGTTATGGACGATACCGGATGACCTTGACACTAGCGTAACCAAGGAGATACACGCCATGGTAACAGAGAAGGCACATGAGAAGGCAATCAGTTCAGTTGTTGTAGCACCAAATGATAAATTTATTGCAACTGGTTCTATGGATAAAACTGCAAAGGTAAAATCATCTTATATGAAGGGGTGATTAGTATGTTTATATTGTCAATTCAAGTTGCCCCAATTGAGTCGTTGAGACTGGCTTTTAGGTTTTTCATGGATTGTTTTTTGACAGGTTAGCCTAAGTAAAAGTGGGCTTTTAGTCAAGCTTGTGCCTTGTGAGCTTGTTAAAGCTGTAATCAAAGATAAACTAAAATTATTCTGCAGAATGGCTTCTGCATTAACTTTTACCCAGCTAAATTTTAAAAGTATATTTGTGGCAAGCTGTATTGGTTGTATTAAGAAGAGCTTGATTTATAACAGTATAATGCTAGTTTTCCTCCTTTATAAAATTCTGTTATACACATATGTTTCAGTTATGGAAGGCTAGTAACCTTTCTCTGATAGGTGTAATGAGGGGACATAAGAGAGGCATATGGTGTGTACAGTTCTCTCCCATAGACCAGGTGAGTATACCACACAACTGAGCTTGTAATGAGTGCACAGTCATGATTTTATGGAGTTGTTTTAGTTTCTGTTTATCAAATTCATGATCAGGGTTTTTACCATATTTGTATCTTGTGAGGTGTTCTAAAGGTACCATTGTCAATACATATTAGGCTACTGGAAAGAGTCTTCCTAATGATAAAAATTAGCAGTGTAACTGATATACTGATTTGCATCCATTGTAACCCCAAAACATTTAGTGTTATCAGTTTTTATACGCCCGAAGGGACGTATTATGTTATCGCCTCGGTGTCCGTCTGTCCGTTAGCAATTTCCCTTCCGCTCTCTAACTGTTGAACCCCTTAAAGGATTTCGAAGAAACCTGACACAAATGTTAACCAGACTGAGACGACATGCAGAAGCAATGTTCCGGATGGCTGGAGTCAAGGTCAAGGTCATACTTAGCGGTCAAAGGTCATATGATATTGTTTCCCTTCCGCTCTGTAACTCTTGAACCCCTTGAAGGATTTCGAAGAAACCTGACACAAATGTTAACCAGACTGAGACGACGTGCAGAAGCAATGTTCCGGATGGCTGGATTCAAGGTCAAGGTCATACTTAGCGGTCAAAGGTCATATGATTTTGTTTCCCTTCCGCTCTGTAACTCTTGAACCCCTTGAAGGATTTCGAAGAAACCTGACACAAATGTTAACCAGACTGAGACGACGTGCAGAAGCAATGTTCCAGATGGCTGGATTCAAGGTCAAGGTCATACTTAGGGGTCAAAGGTCATATGATTTTGTTTCCCTTCCGCTCTGTAACTCTTGAACCCCTTGAAGGATTTCGAAGAAACCTGACACAAATGTTAACCAGACTGAGACGACGTGCAGAAGCAATGTTCCGGATGGCTGGATTCAAGGTCAAGGTCATACTTAGGGGTCAAAGGTCATATGATTTTGTTTCCCTTCTGCTCTGTAACTCTTGAACCCCTTGAAGGATTTCGAAGAAACCTGACACAAATGTTAACCAGACTGAGACGACGTGCAGAAGCAATGTTCCGGATGGCTGGATTCAAGGTCAAGGTCATACTTAGGGGTCAAAGGTCATATGATTTTGTTTCCCTTCCGCTCTGTAACTCTTGAACCCCTTGAAGGATTTCGAAGAAACCTGACACAAATGTTAACCAGACTGAGACGACGTGCAGAAGCAATGTTCCGGATGGCTGGATTCAAGGTCAAGGTCATACTTAGGGGTCAAAGGTCATATGATTTTGTTTCCCTTCCGCTCTGTAACTCTTGAACCCGTGAAGGATTTGAAGAAACCTGACACAATTGTTTACCACATTGAGACGATGTGCAGAAGCCATGTTCCGGATGGCTCACTTCAAGGTCAAGGTCACACTTAGGGTTCAAGCGTCATATAACTGTGTGGATATTGCTCTGCATTTGCTCTTGATTACAGTGCTCTTGTTTTTATTTGGGAGATTCTATTTTGTTTGCTTAATTTTTTTATTGAATTACTTCCCTTTTATGTTACTATCAATAGCATATTTTGTAACTTTTTTATTATTGGCAGTACGGAAAAACCGAGACCACTTTTCTGTGGTACAACATGAATGGTACCTCCAATTTTTTGGTGTTTTTTGACATTTTTGTACCAGGTTAGGATTTTCTGGTTGGGGACTTTTTTATTCTTGTTCCTGTCCGTTGGGCTTCAACAGCCTAAATTTTGCTCCCATTCTCTGATACAACACTTCGGGCGTATATTGCTGCGCTTTGCGGTGCTCTTGTTAATTCAATGAAATAATTGTAATTTTACGCTTCTTTCAATATCTTATGTTTTTTGCAAAGTCAACACTGCCTTGCTTTGATTTTGAAATGCATATAAAATACATATACATTTCAACCTATACAGGTACTGGCCACATCGTCTGGAGATGGAACAGTAAAATTGTGGTCGCTGACAGACTTCAGCTGTGTCAGGGTAAGGAACAGAACTCTGTTATAGTGGAAAAATACAGTAAACTTAAGTATATCAAGTACATTGTTAGATAAGTTATTGATGTACAGATCTACTTTAATGATTTACATATGTTGGTTAATTGTGCATTAATCTCTGTTGAATGTAGACCTAGCCTCTTTCCCTAAATTTATTTATGTTGGTATGATGACAGTATAATCCTGATAATACAGGCCAAATGCTGGGTATCTTTTAAAATACATCGTAAGATTGTCAGAAACGCTGGGTATTGTTTTATATACATTGTAAGGTTTTTATTTCAGACATTTGAAGGTCATGATTGTGCAGTTCTCAGGATCACGTTCATCTCTAGGGGAATGCAGCTACTGTCCAGGTATACAGTGTTTCCATAAATATGACATAAATGAGTAGATTTTTATGCCCCCCACAAAGTGGGGTGCATATAGCGTTGCACTTGTCCGTCCGTCCGTCAGTCCGTCAGTCCGTCAGTCCGTCAGTCTGTCAGTCCGTCCGTCCGTCCGTCCGTACGTCCCGAAATCTTGTGAACGCAACTCCTCTTAAACCGGATGGCAGATTTTGCTTAAACTTCCAGGGATGAACAACCTTAATGTGTAGATGGTAGTAAAGGAAGGAATTTTCGCGGCGACCAAATTTAACAGAATTATGGCCCTTTGTTGATTTTTTCACTATATATCTTGTGAACGCAACTCCTCTTAAACCGGATGGCAGATTTTGCTTAAACTTCCAGGGATGAACAACCTTAATGTGTAGATGGTAGTAAAGAAAGGAATTTTTGCTGCGACCAAATTTAACAGAATTATGGCCCTTTGTTGATTTTTTCACTATATACTATGTAGAAATTTTGTGAACGCAACTCCTCTTAAACCGGATGGCAGATTTTGCTTAAACTTCCAGGGATGAACAACCTTAATGTGTAGATGGCAGTAAAGGAAGGAATTTTTGCTGCGGCCAAATTTAACAGAATTATGGCCCTTTGTTGATTTTTTCACTATATACCATATAGAAATTTTGTGAACGCAACTCCTCTTAAACTGGTTGGCAGATTTTGCTTAAACTTCCAGGGATGAACAACCTTAATGTGTAGATGGTAGTAAAGGAAGGAATTTTTGTTGCGACCAAATTTAACAGAATTATGGCCCTTTGTTAAGTTTTTCACTATATACCATATAGAAATATTGTGAACGCAACTCCTCTTAAACCGGATGGCAGATTTTGCTTAAACTTCCAGGGATGAACAGCTTTAATGTGTAGATGGTAGTAAAGGAAGAAATTTTTGTTGCGACCAAATTTAACAGAATTATGGCCCTTTGTTGATTTTTTCACTATATACCATATAAATTTGTTGTGACCAAATTTAACAGAATTATGGCCCTTTGTTGATTTTTTCACTATATACCATATAAATAATTGAACATATAAATTTTACATTTGTAATTTAATTTAACATGTACATAAGGTTACCTGTAGATCATTTTAGGTATATGTACAGAAATGAAACAGTGGAATGAAAAAGTTCCACATAAAAATCTTACATACAGATATGCTTGCTCTTGTTTATGAGCACATCTGCACAGTGGGGGCATCCGTGTCCTTTGGACACAATTCTAGTTATCATACTATTTGCATTGATACATTTCAAGTAACTTATTCTGTATAACATTTTCTTCTATTTCTTTTAACCAAACTCTAAGACTTCTTTTGATGATTTGTGCAGTGCCTTTTAGTTACACTGCCACAATTTTTTTTTAAACTTGATGTATATGTAATTGATAATCCTAAAAAGAAAAACTTAATGTTCTCTATCCCTTGCACTCATATGTTGAGAATACTTTAAAATATCTCCAGTAACGTTGCCTTTGCATCTTCTGGGTAGGTTAAATTAGAGATAAGAGGAAACACATATTGTCATTGTATGGGTTAGAAGGAAATGTTAATTTTCGTAGATCTATGGTAGCAGGAATGGTAGCCATATTAGTTTTTTTATACATGTGTATTGGAACTGTATGTGTTATTTCAGTGCAACAAATGGCCTTGTGAAACTGTGGACCATTAAGAGTAATGAATGTGTGAAAACATTGGATGAACATGAGGATAAAGTCTGGGCGATGGCTGTTGGTGAGGCAGGGGATAGTTTCATTACTGGAGGAGCTGATTCAAATCTGATCATATGGAAGGTTAGTGATTCATACATGGTATAATTGTTTTGAGTAGATGTAGAAAAACAAATACATTAAAACCTGTCTTATCTGACACCTGGTTTTAAGCTCACCTGTGCACGAGGTGCTCATGTTGGGCTGTTGTGACCGCTGAATGTGCATCCTCAACAATTGCTTCAGATCATGATCATGTACTGCAGATGTTCTCAGTTCACTCTGGTGAGTGATGTAGGGCCTTCATGGCCCTTTAGTTAATGGTAGACTGCTTAATTAGAAACAATCCGTTGTTAAAAGCTGCATAAAAAGTATAATACAAAGCCTTACATAGACCAGTATGACCAAGTTGTTCCAATAAGACGGTTTACTTTATTCACACTCAGAACGGTGTCAGATCTAAGTACAGTTTACCAATAAGCTTTAAGACTGAGTGTCTTCTGTGTTAACAGTGGTCCATGTGAGTAGTTGCGTTACAGGATTTAAGCAGTGTAGATCTTGTCAAGTAAGACTTGATGAAACAAATTGTTGCTGTCAGTATAAGGTTGTTATATTGCTATAATTGACTGTCTGGACGGCTTCATTTACGTTTCAGGATGTTACCGAAACAGAACAGAACGAAGCTCGAGAGAAGCAGGAACAGTTTATTTTACAGTGAGTTTTGTTTTCTTTCATTTTTCTGGTTGTTTAAAGCCCGAATTGTACGCATTTCAAATATTTTTACAGGCAGGCAGTTACCATCGTTCTGGAAAAAAACAAACATGAGTGAGTTTTGTTTGTCCTTGACAATGACTACTTGAGTAACCGTTCGGCAGTCATTGAACTGAAGTACATATACTAATGACTTATCTGAATTTGAATTTTCTGCAGTCAATATGTGAATGTAGTTACTGTAGTAGACTGTAGTATGCAGAAATTGTTGTTGTTTATGTCCAACATTGGTTAGCTTTTGGTCATAGATTAAACTTGTGTTGTCAATTTTGCAGAGATCAGGAGCTGTCTAACTTGATTCAGCAGAAGAAATATTTGAAGGCCATTGGATTGGCAATTACCTTGGAGCAACCGTTTAGACTTCTTAATATATTAAAAGGTAGGAAGTTTACGGTACTTTGAATAGTATTTAGTCCCATAAATATTGCAAGAATTTTGGCAAAAGTATGCACTTCTCAGGCCAGAGTGAGCTATTGTGACCACTTACTGTCTGATGCATATAGCATACATCCACTAGTAAGTTCAAACAATATCTCCTCTGAAACACTTGGCCAATGTTGATGAAACTTGGCAGGGATGTTCCTTGCATGAATCTCTACCAAAGCTGTTCAAAGAATTTCAACAAATAGACAAAACTTTAAAAATCTTCTCCAAAACCACAAAGCTCAGACTTTAGATAATTGTTGCAAGGTACTGTCTGGTAGACCTCAACTCAATTTGTTCAAATCATGCCCCTCAGGTCAAAATTGGTGAGAAAGTTGATGGTTTTGTACAAAGGATAGGAGACATGTACTGGCCCCTTATATTGAATAGTGGTAAGGTTAAACAGAGATGTTTTGGAGCTGCATTGGATCTCTGGTGAATTGTAGTTTCTTTATATAGCAGACTGTTATCTTCAAACATCCTTCCTATTTCAGAAATATTGTCAGAGGTGTCAGGGGAAGATAACCTATGCAGAACTCTGGAAAAACTTAGGATGGACCAAATAGGTAAGCTGTCATTTAGTAATGTTTTGATAATGTTTCCCCACAAAACATATTGTTTTTCCTCTTGCCGTCTGCCTGTCTGTCCACTGGAGACATTTTTTTTTCAAAATACAATTCTAGTTAGATATTGAGGATCGAAAGGGTAAATAGTACACTCTCATCATTATCAAATGTCTCTAAAATAATTTTGTGCTCAGTAAAATTTCCTTTCTTTTGGTTACTAGAACTGTTGTGTTAAGCTTATGTTTTTGTTCTGTTATCAGATGCCTTACTCAGGTTCTCTGTCAAATGGAACACCAACAGTAGACATTGTCATGAAGCTCAGGTTGTGATTTCCACAGTGATAAAGATGTATCCACCTGAACAGTTGAAGAAGCTTGGAAACTTGAAATTTTCAGTTGAAGGACTGTTGCCATACACAGGTACTGTAGTATTGCATAAAGATACATACACTGAATTGTTACATACTTTTGCCATGCAGAGGTGTTGTATTATGTCTCTCATCTAACTAGGACATTAGGCCAAATAAGAAATACCTTGTGGCCACATTTGACTGTCAATACTAGAAGAGGCCATGATGAAAGTTTGTCAGAATGTTTGTTTTGATGAACTTTAGGTCAAAAATGAAACTGGGTCACTTGGGATCAAAAACGAGGTCACCAGGTCAAATCATTGAAACACATGAACACTTAAGAAGCAACATTTTGTACCCAATCATCACTCAGTCATGAAAAACTCCGTTACTGGGTACATTGATCTTGAACTACTTATTTGTTTTTGAAGCTACAGTACTGAAACTGGGCCGAGGTCCTTGGCTGACTTTGATCATGACCTTTTGACTTATTTCTTGTCCCTTTAGCAATTGTACTCAGATGAGTGATATAGGGCTATCATGGCTCTCTTTTAATATGAATAATTATGTCAGAAAAAAAAAGGGATTTGCAAACCTGAAATCAGGAGCAGGCTTGAAAAATTACAGGTCTGTTCTATGTACTTGAAAGCTCTTGAGTATGGTAGCCTTTGCTTACATCTTGCTAACACTTGCTACATTATGTAATGTTAACTCATGGTTTTACCCTCTCCAATAAAGTGCACATTAATTATCTGGAACTCTGTTTGGTAGAATTCCAATTCCTTTGCTCTTCCTGCCTCTATATTTCAAATAGATTGAGACGGTTTAAATAAAATTCCTTTTAAATCCTACATTTTTGACTGGTGGATGGATTTGAGCTAACAAGAGTTACCAAGTATAGATGAAATTAAAAAAGTCCTGATTGTAGTAATATTATGTATGACTATATTTTCAGAACGCCATTTTAAGAGGATGTCTCGTCTTGTACAGCAGTCAATGTTCCTTGAGTACACATGGCAATGTATGAAAGGCCTCAGTACAGAACAGTAAGTTACATTTGATTTACTGTGTATTTGATCATTATTTGTATATTATTCTTCACATATACAGTACACTGTTACCACAGTAATTAAAAGAATCTTTTTCAAGTGACAGTGTGTTGTACATTGTGTCTCGTCAACAATTGCTTTAGAATGATATTGCCTCTTTAACCACTGGGCCAGTTTTAACTTAACTTAACAGGTGTGATCCTTTGATGGCATTCTTCTTTGAGCAATGGTTCTCAGGTGAGAGATATCAGACCATGATGGCCCTCTTGTTTCTATGGAAAATGTACCTTATGTTGTCTTTTGATATGACCGAGAAGGTCAGATGATGAGTATAGCTGCCACTTTAATACAGAGGCAGCTCGTATAGTCATTAGTAAAATAAGTTACTTGCAAGTGAAACTTTGAATTAAACTCCAATCCAAAACATGATTCAGGTACCAGTCAATGTTTCCCCTAAGTTTTAAAGACATACTCAAACTAATAAATAAATGGCATTAGGTGATTTGGGTCTGCGGTAAATGATGTCATTTGAAACAAAGATGATATTGCTAATATCATTTAAGGAGTAAACAATGTGTTGCTTTTCTTTTTTAACACAGTGCAGTATTATAAATATGACTCTGGTTGACATAATAGTGACACCAGCAGAAAGAGAAATTATTGAAAAATCTGAAGAACATTTTAATGTGCTCATTAAATCATTTGAAAAAAAGACAACATTTTTAACTGAAAAACATCCAAACAAAGAAACTTGTTACAATTGTCAATTCAATAAACTTATGATAATGATAAGTATTCCATTCATTTCCACTTCAGACCTAAAGCAGAACCAGTTGCAGTTACTGAACATATATTAGGAGAATCTAGAACAGATGAGAGAAGAAGTGAAGAGACTAGTTCAGGAAATGATGATGAACCAGACACCAGTAGCTCAGAAAGTGATATGGAACCAGACACTGGAACCCTACCTTCAGCTGAAGCAAAACAACAAACAAAAATTGAAGAAAGCAGAGATTCCAGCAGACAAAAAAAGCAACGGTCCAGGAATAGTAAAGAGAAAATAGTTGGAGGAAGTAAAGATAAAACCAAACAACAAACTGAAACAAAAGCAGATGACCCTACCAGTGTAAAGTTGACCCAGAAGAATAAATCTGGGTCAAAGAAAGTTAAAGTAGAAGATAAAAGTACAACAAAGAAAGAAGATAGTAGTGAAACAGAGGAGAGTGAGTCAGAAAAAGAAAATAGTATTGCTAATACAAAAATGGAAAATAAAAAAGTTACTGGTTCTATTAATGTAATGCAGAAACAAAAGATGCTTGAAGACGAGGATTCAGAGAATTCTGATAATGACTCTGATAGTGCAGACAATGACACATTGTCAAGTGCTGTAAGTGCTAAAGAAGTATATAGGACTATTCAAGATGGGACAAGCACTGGCAAGAAACTTGAAGAAGTTTCCAGTTTAGAGGCCTCTATTGGGTCAAGTGATTACTCCGGAACTGAAGATGTTGGATTGAAATCGGCTGAATCTGCAAAACTTGGTGCTGGTACAATGGATTTGGGCGATGAAGAGAGCATGTCAGAAAGTGATAATGAATCAGATGAAGAGAGTTTGTCTGATACAACCATCAAGAAGAATCTCTTCAAAGGTTACCTATCCAAGAGCAAGCCCCAGGCTAGGACTCACAGTGTAAGAAAACTAGCATTAACTGTAGATTTTTGACATGTGAGTGAACACATGCAGAAGTTAGTAAGAATGATATATTGTTTCCCTATCAGTGTACAAATAGGTCATTGAAAAATATTAAGACCCCAAAATATATTTACTGTTCTGCCCCTGCTCAATTGCTGAAATAAGCTTACCAATCTTTCAGTTTGGACAATACCACTTGTTATTCGAAGGGGTGTACACAGACACTTAACTTACTGAATAGTGAACAGTGTAGATCATGATCAGTCTGCACAGATATGTAGGCTGATCATGATCTGCACTGGTCACAAAGACTGCCATCAGCAGGGAAAGGATTAAGCTCTTTATATTTGTTTTGTGCTGTTATTTATTTGTTTGTGCTGTTATTGCTGGCTATTTGCTTGTGCTGTTATTGCTTACTATCTGTTTGTGCTGATATTGCTGCTGTTATTGCGAGCTATCTTGTACCATCAAGATTTATAGTCACTTTTTCTTCGTAGATGTGGTGTAAAGACTCTCACCTAGAAACATTTAAAAGGTCACTTGATAAACATTGTCTTTAATTTTCATACCCCAATTTGGAGGGGCTTGGCATATAGATTTGCTCTTGTATGTATGTGTGTCTGTCAGTAACAGTTTTGTCATGTGTTCAAGTCATTGACCCAGAGTCATGAAACCTTACAGTTACAGTTTAAAGTTTGCAATCATGGCTTCACACAGTAAAGGGAAAGTTATGGCCCTTTAAACAAAAACGAACATGTTGAACATATGCTGAACCTGGGTTTTTACCTGATGGCCATTTAATGTGCTAGATTAGATGTGAATAGTGGTTCATCTGTAGCTTATAGAAACACAGGAACCTGTGATGCAGAACAGATACGATTTAGGCAAAATTCTACTTCCTAATGATTTATGAAACCTTTATAAACGTTCCATAAAGAAGTTGGATGCAAAGTCCTTGGCCCTCAGTTTTACAGCTATCAAATATTTTATTATGCTCCCCGAAAGGCATATAGCTGCTTTGTCCATCTGTCTGGATATTTCTTGTCTGAAGCATGACTAAGAAATTATAAAGGCATTGAGTTGATACTTCACACAGTGATAGAGGATAATGAGAGGAAGTGCAGTGACCAAGAACCATAAATCTAGCTAACCTCAATTTTGAATTGTCACCCTTTACGTGTATGTAAAAAGCTTGTCCAGAGTATGATTATAAAACAATATGTTAGAGATTGTCTTGATACTTCACACATTGATAGAGGTCATTGAAAAGGGGTGATTGACAAAGAACTCCAGCATACCCCAATTTTAATTATCTTCCTTTATGAAATATGAGTGTGCGTATTATAACCTGAAAACTATATGACTTATGAGGGACTGAGTTGAAATTTCACACAATGGTAGAGGACATTGATAGTAAGTACAGTGACTAAGAATCATAACTCTAGCTCACCAGTTTTTTAATTATTTCCCTTTATTAGGTGAAATAATGGCTGTCCAAAATATAATTCCAAAACAGGTTAACTTGTTACAAGATGTAGTTATAGAAGATACTTTGAGGAAGTGCAGTGTGAAGTAAGTAATGTGTGCTGTTCATTCGAAAAGGCAGGCTTAGAGGAGCATCCATCATTGTTACCAGTTCTCTTGTTCACTTCTATTCCTATCTAGTAAATCTTTAATCTTTTATCTTTAATAGGGAAATGAAGAGCAAAGAACTGATGAGACAAAAACAGTAGCCAGGCGACAAAAGAGAAAGATAACTGATGTATACACGGTGGTGAAAGAGAAGACACCAAAAGTTGTGGGCATGCATTTCTTTATGGATAGGCAAGGGGGTGCACAACAAATACAAGAAAATGACAGTAAAAAGCAGCAAAATGTCGTACAGAAACAAAGAAACCGAAATAATAAAAGAAGCGACAGACTGAAAAAACTAAAAAAACCTGGTAGATGATAAATGTTGGTAACTTTACGTCATGGTTGAAAAAAAAAAGGAACTCTGGAATAAAATATATTGTATACAGCCAGATGTTGTTTTCTTGTGTAATGCTGCACTTACTAATACAACTATATGCACTAACTTGTTATTTTCTGATTAAATTTACCTGTATTAATAACATTCCAATTTACTTGTAGATAAAAATGTTATTCCAACCATCACTTTTACATCCTGTTCATTGTATTCACACTCTGTCAGTGTCACCTAGCCTTAGACAGATGTGTGTTATATGTCATTTTATGTAGAGATAACACCAATTCTTCTTTGCAAGAAAAAAGCTGTAAATCTACAACTTACTGCCTTGAATGTGTTGACAGTACAGTGGTTTATACTGAGTGATAACTATATGAATCTGAAGTGAGGCATTGAAGCACTGTTCGTCTTCCAAGATTGTATCTCAGTTATACATGCTGTTCAATACAACTTAACAGAACTATAGAGCAACACGGGTTGTTTTTTAATGCACCACACTTGTTTTACCCCCAAAACGAAGTTTGGGGGGGTATATAGGAGTCACCCGGTGGTTGGTCGGGTGGGCGGGCAGTCTGTCGGGTGGTCTGTTGCATTTTCCTTGTCCGGAGCATAACTTGAAAACTACTAGTTGGAATTTAATACAACTTCATACAATGGTCATAACATTGAGAGGTAGTGCAGTGCACAGGAACCATAACTCTTTCTTGACTCATTACAGAGTTATTGCCCTTTGTTACTTTTCCTTGTCTGGAGCATTACTTGAAAACTACTGGTTTGAATTCAATACAACTTCATACAATGGTCTTAGACAATGAGAGGAAGTGCAGTGTACAAGAACCATAACTCTATCTTGAGTAATTACAGAGTTATCGCCCTTTGTTACTTTTCCTTGTCCGGAGCATAACTTGAAAACTACTGGTTGGAATTCATTACAAATTTATACAATGGTCAAGTACTTTGAGAGGAAGTGCAGTGCACAGGAACCATAACTCTTTTTTGACTCATTACAGCAATGCCCATTGTTACTTTTCCTTGTCCGGAGGATTTCTTGAAAACCACTGTTTGGAATTCAATACAACTTCATACAATGGTCTAGCAAAATGAGAGGAAGTGCAGTGTACAAGAACCATTACTCTATCTTGAGTAATTGCAGAGTTATTGCCCATTGTTACTTTTCCTTGTCCGGAGCATAACTTGAAAACTACTGATTGGAATGCAATACAACTTCATACAGTGGTTCAGCACAATGAGAGAAAGTGCAGTGTACAAGAACCATAACTCTATCTTGAGTAATTACATAGTAATTTCCAAGAACAATATCTCTATTTTAGATTTTTTTGCAAAGTATTCTATTACTAAGAACTTCCTCAGTTTATAAAGCAGTCTTTTGGGGGTATTAATCACATTTAGTGATAGCTCTAGTTTAAAGTTACACCTTGGTCAAAGCTCTTTTTTTTCTGAAACTGGAGGACCATGGGAAGCTGCACAGCACACAACATTTGGGGGCCCCACTTCGTGCTCAAAGTTGAGAAATGGATTATAAAGTGGTGTGTTTTCCACAGCCATAGCTTTCTGTTCTCTCTCAATAATAAGTTACACTTTGGTGTTGAAGACCAGCTTAAGGGGCATGCATATATGTCATTTAGAGTGACTGCTATTTTCTGGCTATAAAAAGGGGCTATAACTGCATCACAAAGAGAACTTTTTCCTGGAAAATGTTTATGTACATTTCAACGTGTATATTTTTTTCCGATAACTGTTACTGAAGAGAAGTGCTTGCACGATTTTTCATCATAGTAATATAACACTTTTAGTTATGATGACAGACTATATGGTATAGTGCAAATGTTAAATCACACAGTTTAAATCCCTGTAGCAATCTGTATATGGTGTAACATTTACAAAGCTTTCCCTATGAGTGATGCATTATATGTAGAGTGGGTAGACCAACGCTCGGCATATACTAATGCTTGGTGTAAATGAGGTTTCTTTGTGATTTTCTGAAAAAAAATCTTTAAAAAGTCTTAACTTTAGGATGCTGTTAAATTTGTTTACATCGTGTGTGATTTTATCCGATGCGGTTGACTTCCGGAATAGTCACGTGACTATATATGGACCCCTCTAGCAATATTGTCTTGTTCCTACGATTCTCAAGACATAAATCTCCTACGTATACTTTTTATTACTTATTGTTATTTAAAAAAAAATACAGACCACATTATAGATGATTAAATCAGTAAATGAATCAAGTTTATAATTGTATGAATTTTTCTATATAATGTTTGTTAAATGTGTTTGTATATAGACATGTCAAAGTTGGTTTGTAAAACTCAACAAAAGTCTGGGAAAAAGACAGTGTAAATCAAATTAACGTTAACGCACTTAATAGATTATTTCAATCCATATTACTACTAAATTGTGTTAAATACATCTTCAACATCGGTTTAAAACAGAAATATTTCAAAAACAAAACCTGTTGTACGCCGAGCTGTGGTAGAATTTCAGACGAACCGCACCAGTTTTACTAGGCCTATATTTAGCTCCCGTACGTCACCATGTGACTTTAAATATGTAAACAATGACGGTTGAAAGGTTGAATTTGGTCTTCAAACTGAGCATAAAAGTTTGAGGTTAGTTGACATAGATTCCTGCTGACGATTTATTACATGGAATTTTTACGCCGAGTGTTGGTCCACCCACTCTAGACATTTTTGACTGCAGGACTGCCTCTAAGGATGGGAGTCTATTGCCTGTATATAACTGAAATACTTCTTGTGATTCTAGCACCATCTCTCATCACCAATCTTCATCATACCCTCAGTTTTGGAATCATGTACGAGAGTGAAAGTACAAAACCTAATCATG
>JAFMSR010001457.1:0-27854 GCA_022818135.1 Saxidomus purpurata
GGCTGGCACTCCTGGCCCTTAGTAATTTTGTGCTTACAAATAACAAATCAGAAGGTCAAACCACTCTACAATGAAGGTATATTCTAAATTCACACGTCTGTAAATTAAAATAAATTGCTTTCTTCTCCGCATCAAATTTTCTGATGGACTTTTTGAAATCCTTCGAGAGGTAAATATCTGCCCCAATCTTATCAAAAATCTTAACTTACAAAGAAATTGCAAAACCTGTTTCTCATAAGTCTGAAATTACGATAATATTTCCATTTTCACAAATGTCTGAAGGGACCATAAGTAAATCTTGACATGATCATATGACCAATCAAAAGTGTCATGTGAATGTCCAAATTTATGGTTATCATGTGTGGCCATGTTCATTTGAGAAGTTATAATGTGAACAGGTACATTTAACAATGAAGTACTGTAACTGTTTTACAAAAATAAAGGTGTTACAAATGACCAGCAGCAAAACAGCAAAACTGACGGACACAACCAAAAAAGTATTCAATTATAATTATGATTTAATTGTATTATTCATGTATCTATTCACCTCACTGCTAGCGCTATGTAACTGCTTTGAAAAAACACTGAAACGGACACGATGTACCTAGACATTACCAGCCAGTGTCTGATACGCATACATTTCGTCCAAACTTGGGAGCAAGTTAAGAATAAGCCAACGGGAACCCTGATTGTACCATTAATTGTTTAATAAGATGCACAGAAAACTTTACCAAAATCAGGCAACTAACACATGTGCAGGCTTAACACGATCTACACATGTTACAAATGCAGAAACGTTTGGTTCCTAGCAGGGTAACAGTTGAAAATAATTGCTAAAAAAAATACGAGATGTTTTTATACAAAAGTATTTAGGAATTCTATAGAAAACAATTCAGAATGTTTAGAATTTATTAACTGGGTGGATTCCATGGAATACTGTCAAGCTACACTAAGTTGGTTTCCATTTAGGTACATATTTAGACACTTTAGAACATGACAATCATTCAATGTCTATCACAAGTATAAAGTAATTGATTTTATAAATCTACCTACCTATTATTAAATTTTTTTGAAAAAGTAACAGAAACATTTGCTTGAATGTAACTATCCCCAAATGATAGCTAAGAATAATAACAAGAATTACATTTCTTGGATCATCCAAATTACTTTTCATTCAAAGAATGTGATAATTAACATATGAACCATATTAACTTGTGAGTATTTATCAGTAAAAGCAACCTGTGCATTTATTTTTAAACAACATGTTCACCAAAATTTGAACAAAGTGACAGTTCAACTCTTCTTCAAAATTGGTACAGCTTGCCAAGACTTAAACACTCAGCATTATGCCATGTTGAGAATAAGTTCTCAACTATTATGGCTGGCCAAAATTAAATATACACTTGATTTTTTTATAAAATCTTTTTCATGTTTGTTCTGGACTGCTAGATCTTCGACGGAAGAAATTCAAACGGCTGAAGAAAGCGTGCATTCTTTTCTTTCTACGTTTTTTTTTTGCCAGTTTTTCAAGCGACAAAAATTCCTCATGCTCTTTTCTCCTTATTTCTCGTACAATACCATGAAATGTATCATCTACACATTTGCGTGAAACCGCAGATGTCTCAAAGAAGGGCGCACCTAGTTGTTCTGCCAATCTAGCACCTTCTTCTGTGGTAACCTGCAAGATGTATACAATTGAATGCCAATCACGCAACTTTCAGCACCAGCTACATCTTATTAAAGACTCTTATTTCTATTCTGACAACAGAGTTACATACACCAATGGCTGCACAGACTGGATGTTCACTCCTTCAAGCTTTAACAGCTTTGTGCATGAGGTCACACTTCCCTTGCTGCACCAAAATGACATTGTAAAATTCGTTTACCCGAATCTGTTGAATAAAACTGAAAACAAAAGCTGTTTAAAAGTACTGTTTGATGAAATTAGCAATGTGAGAAGTTTCAAACTGTACACATTATAAAGGTAATTATGATCTTGACCTTTAACACAGTGACCTGAATATCAATAATTGGGTCATCCACTTGTTCAAAGTACCGTACGTAACCATCATAAGGTGTTCCAGGAATGGAAGTCAAGTGGTTCTTGTGCTTTCCTCCAGAGATATCATTATCAGTATAAAGACCACTGTGACCTTGACCTTTGACCCATTGCTATATCAATCATTATGTGAAGTTTGAAGAGTACATGTTTGTTGTTGTTCTGTAATAAACTGGAAAAAGCAATACAATGATCACTGCCACCTGAATCTTTGAATGAGTAATGCAGCATCACTGAATTACTGTGTCTTGTGGTAGTGTCCTTAGGCAATTTAGACAAAATAATTCCACATGCATCTCTCTCTCTCTCTCTTAGAGGTTGATTCCATTTTAATAGTATGCTAAACAAGACTTCTAACGCACCACCTGCCTTTTTCCTTCTTTATTTAGTTATCAACCCTCCCAATATCTGTCAGCTTATTTTTAGCTATCGATGCACGAAAGCTATCATATCTTGCATTAATGAAGACACTCACTGGAAAGATACTTTTGTTACAAGAATTTCAAAATGATCGAGTGATACAAATTTCATACAGAAGAGAATTTTAAGAGTAGGCAATCAAGGCAACAACTGATGTTAAGTCTATGGAGGTTTTAACGTTAAAATTCTCTGGCATATGATTTGTATCACTCGATCATTTTGAAATTCATGTAACGAAAGTATCTATCCAGTGTCTTCATAAATGCAAGAATTAATAGCTGTCATGCATCGATAGCTAAAAATAAGGCTGCATATATTGGAAGGGATAAATAAAGAAGGAAAAAGGCAGGTGGTGCGTTAGAAGTTTCGTTTAGTATATATATATACGAAAGAGTGAAATTTTACAACTGACCTTTCGTTTATGTTCCAGATCACATTTATTACCAGTAATAATGATAGGAGTATTTTCTTTGCACCTCACTCTGTCTATAAGGTTTTTATGATTCAGCACTTCCTCAAAGCTTCGTCTGTCTGATATTGAATAACAGATCACAAAACCTTCACCATGCCTCATGTATTGTTCTCGCATTGTTGTAAATTCCAACTACAAGACAAATTTATGGTATAACTACATTAAAACCTTGTCTTATCTGGCACCTGGTTGTAATGGAAAAAAGCTTTATCCAGCACATGCATTCCTTTGATCTTGGTAACATAAAATGTGTTAATTATAACAAATTTGGTTTATCCTGCTTTAACTGGCATGTGCATGTGGTCCCAAAGTGTGCCAGATCTAATAGCTTTCACTGTGTTTAGCTTTAGACACTGTAAAATACTTGCATAAATTAAAAGGTAGGATGAACTAATCTTTGTTTTCAATAAAGGGAATTATTTCTGCTTTTGCAATCAGTTTAAGAGCATCTTGCTCATATGTGTAGTTTGACCATAATATTATATTGTTTGCTATATTGAACCAGTACTCTGCTAAATTCTGAAATGAATATTTCCATCTTTATATTTTCAAATGTAAATGTATAAACGTTGTAAGATACATGTACCCTAGAAGATTTGGATGTTGTAATTTACAACTTGTAAAGCTCATCAGCATGCATCAGGGGTAAGTCTTATATTGCTGCATGTGGTATAGCAAGATAATAAATTCTTGTATGTACATTATGTAATTACGTAGAGAGATAAAACAAACCTGTCCAGCAGTATCAAGAATGTCGAGCTGTGCAGGCTCTCCATCAATACGGGCCTGTTGTTGATATGCATCCTCTGTAACACAGAACCAGATAAAGCTATATTCAGATATTAAAACCCAGAACTTTCTCTACCATTTCCCGCTTAAGTCAATGTCAGTTAACTATGATCTGAATGTAATGGCTATATATACAATGTAATATATCCATAATGTTGTTCTTTCACATATTTAATATATATTTGAGACTGGACATGCCCTTCATATATAATAAGCTAATAGCTTTTTAGGCCATTGATGGAAACCAATTCATGGATCACATGTGAATTTCACTTGCACATACTATTTCTCCATATTATCTTAAAGCACACTGCACTGTCAATAAGAGTGTTAACCTTTTGTGTACATTTCTATTTATTTAATTAAATGCACTGTCTAAATAGGGTATTAAAACCTGCACTGTCCATAGGGTGCTAAAACCTAACTTGTAAATAAACTAAATCACATGTCACTATTAACTTTTTACTGCAGAAAATTATAGCATCTTTAAACAACAATGAACACATTACTTTCTAATGTTATGTAGAAAGGTCATTACAACAGTACAGTATACATGTATCAAACTGTAATTAACTAATTAATCATTATTATTTTTCATCGTTATTTAACTTTATTACAATCAGGAATATAATTCAAAGTTATAGACCGTTTCTGTTACACTTTATGTTGACAAAATATGAATTTTTTATGTTGAAAATCCAATACATACCTATTGTTGGATCATGATAATCTGTGAATCTGTGACTGACAAATTGTATTACAAGAGCTGGAACATGAAAGAACACCTAGCTGTATTTACTTTCAGTAACTCAAACTAGGAGTTTAATTTATACCTATAACACGAATAAAAAATTCTTTGCATGTATTACTCAAACAATTTCTATTAAAAACAGGCTAGTAGACAGCATCAGATATTAGCTTTCATAACAGTCTGCAAAACCAATAAATTGTTCAAAAATAAGAAAATGAAAAATAGGATTAGGAGCTTTTTCATTTTATTAACTGAATGATATTTTTTGTCTCTGAACTTCATCATCTGTAAATAATTGAACAATGTACTTATATTGTTTGCCTAAATTCATCTCGTTATGATTTATAATTCAGCTATGTAAAATATGCAGACTGCAAAAACTAGGAAATAGCTTATCTACAAAAATCATTCTCACCACTTTTACCAACTCCTCCTTCTCCCAGAATAACAATTTTATAAACTCTTGTTTTTCCGCTAGAAGAACTTGTTGATACTTTTGGTGTCGTGCTCATCTTCTACATTATTTAAATTGCAGGCTCCATTTTGTTTCCAATACAACTTCTACTCCGCATAATGAGGTATGTAGCGAAGTTCAGAATGACTAATAAACACTATGTATAATATACCTATTCAAACTTAATTGGATGCCAAAAATAGGATTGCTATTTATAGCTGTGTATTGCATTATTTACGGCGCTTCCTGTCCAGCTGGTTCCCAATTTCATTCTATTTCACGCCGGATCAATGAAAAGCAGCACACGTCAGGTACCAGTTTTTCGAACCGAAAAGATGGCGAACGCAATGCAACAGAACGTTCAAGGATGGAAAGAGAAATTGGATGCTAAATTGCACGAGAAAAACTTTATGACAGATCTCCTTGAGAAGATAGAAGTAAAAACTGGTGTAAGAAGACTTTACGTAGCACTAGGTGAGTTACCAATGTGGAAAATATGCGGACTTACACGCACCGAACACTGCCGGAAGTGTCTGGTCGAACCCAAATTTTTAATTTGGTATGGTACTTAGTTAAATGTAAGACATCAGAACGATAACAAAGTGTGAAGCACCATAAATATGATTATGCTACATTACCTGTTCTTGATAATTAAAAGACACTCGAGCACGCTTTTTTCTGCGCGCTTTGGGTCCTACCACATGCACAGGATTCATGGATTGGGGATTGTGTCCTACGGCGGGGAGGAAGGAGCTTGAAATAAAATTTTGTGACTGTGAGCAAAAATGTGGGCTCTCTTGGTGAAAATTTAAACTTCAATGTTCCACCCGTTTCCAGGTAAAGCAGGATGAACGGGCGTGGCGCCTTATGGCCTTCACTGGCTTCAGAAGTGCCCGCTGATTTACATCTGTACATAGCCCCCTGTGCCCTTTTCGGCACATGATACATGTGCTTCTTTACTGTCTTTATTATCAAATGTCTACTTATTGATTGCCTCCAGAAATACCAATACGAGAAATGCACAATATACAGCATTTTATGACGCCTGTCACTTACTAATCCTTGATAAGTGAGGCGTTAATTAGGTAGCCGCTTCCGTATATATATGTGATTTTCCACTTTTCCCTAGAATCTGTAAGACTCAAAACTAACAAAGTAAGCACTGTCCATATGCTATGACCAGATGTTAACATTATGTACGCACAGAGCATGCTTGGGCATTTAACCCAACCCATATATTCAAATTTATTTGTTACGTTTTTGAACCCGCTCTCACAGGGCATGCACAGGTATTTAATAATAGAGGTGTGAGCTGTGTAGAGTGAGTGTATGACAAGATAAATTAAATCCCACCCGTATAATCACTTTATTCGTAACGACTACTTTCGGTTTCAGCGAAACTGTCAAGGATCAATTATGAATCAATATAGGTTGATCATAGTTTTTAGTATAATTCAAAATATTAACCACAATGGAAATAAGAGGAATAGTTTCCTCTTTTTTGTGTTATCCCTGGTAATGGTGGGCACTGCATGGCTTATATATTTATATTTTGTCATATATGTCATATTTCTAGCAGGGGTCTAGCGAGGGGGGCGATAAAGTCGCCTTTCACACCTAAACTTCGCCCATTTCTTTGACAAAAGCAAAATTAACTTCGTCAGAAAATATCTCAATAAACAATGAAGCGAATATACAAAGTGTCAGACATTTCTCTGACCATTATGATTAACCCCGCCCCCTCAATCAATTTTCGACCGACAAAAAGGATACCATAAGGCAGATTTCACAATATGACACGAGTGATAATCATGGTGAAGGCTTCAACCAAAGAATAAGGCCGATATATTATTGGCATGTCCGCGTAAGCGTCTATCCGAAATTAGGCACACTTTTGTATCTTGGTCGTATTTCCAGCCATCAGAAATGAGTTTCGTTCTTCAGACTTTCCAATTAAACTTGTTGAAGGCTGGATTTGATTACCCATATGTTACCGTATTTCCCCGCCTATAAGGCGATCCGCTTATAAGACGACCCCCCTACTTTGCCATGGAAATTGTGTGGTTTTGAATAGACTCATTTATAAGACGAGGCAATTTTTTTAATGACCCAGTTACTTTATTTTCTTCAAGTTCGTATGATTTCTAAGCTAATAAGTAAATTTTTTGAGTATTATAAACCAATCTGTGTATTGTCAATTCGGATATTGATTTTTTTTTGACACTTTGAAAAGATAATTGCATAAATATGTGCCATTGGCTAATTAATCAATTATGAAAACATATGACAGCTTGTATATAATTATTAAGAGTGCCGAGGATCCCCCAAAGTAGCGACAATTACGTCGTAGTTTAAAGACAAAAAGAATCGAGATGGCAATAAAGTCAATAAAAAATTATTTTTTCATTCCCATTGTTACAATTTCTTGGGAGTTATCACAAAATGTTTGCAAAAACTAAGCAAACTTTCGTATTTATAATTAAAAGTTGACAAAACAACCGCACGACGAATTTTACAAAAAAGTCTTTCGGCCTTTTGTCTAAGCCTCTCGCTCCTTAACAACGACGTAATTGCCGCTAATTTGGGGTATCCTGGGCACTCTTACTAATTATACACAAGCTGCCAGATGTTTTCATAAATTGATTAATCAGCCGATGACCGTATTTACCGGACGCAATTATCGTCTCAAAGTGTCAACAAAAATCAATATCCGAATTAACAATACACAGACTAGACTGATTAACGTTTTTTTTGCAATAAACGCTGTGTAAACGCTTGATTCAGATATCAATTTTAGGCCGCTTATATCATACCGGAAAAAAGCAAATATGACTGCACCACTTATTTTCGCAAAGTTTACCTTCAGATTCTTTAAATAATTGCAAATGGCGACATTTGCGATCGACAGCGGAGGTGAGTTAACACAATAACGTAATTCGCCAATGTACGGTACCGGTAATTGTTCGACTGTCGTCTGCACATAGACACTCGCGGGACGACATTCGGTATTGCCGATTTCATCACAAATGTATGTAGGATTGATTTTTATTTTTGGTTGATTCTCGTGGCCTCGCTTATAAGACGAGGACCCCACTTTGAGGTAAAAATCGGGACTTTATTTCCTCGTCTTATAAGCGGGGAAATACGGTACTTTTCACAAAATATTTTACAAAAAGAAAGAATTTTAAGTTTTGTTTTGGTATACGTTTTTTAGAAGAATAGGCGAAGTGAGACTACTGGTAGATATTGTTGTCATCTAACTTACAAAGAGTGTACACCTTATAATTGTTTGCAATTGATATAACCATCAAACTTGACCATTTATGAGACCAAAGACCTATAACAACAGCTTAATAGGTCTTTGATTGGAATGACTGTGGGTTGGGGGCTAGGGGGTGTAACTGCATGTTATTACTCTCCAGTTACATGGATGTTAACAATGTTTCGTTTAAGCAATAGAAATGCATGAAAATCGGTCTCTAAACATCTCCTGTGTCTGGATGAAATCTCACAATATTGGCCAATCTCCAGATTGATCACACAACCATTTAGTTGTTTAACTAAGATGTACTTTGCTTTGAAACCAACAAACAAACAACAGATATCTTGCTTCTCCCTCACCTTTCCTTGTAGACTCCAAACTTCTTCCTATTTTCAGCTAAGGGAGAAGTGACTAGGCCCCTGTCTGGTCTCCTTAATAATTTGATTATTGTAACATTTTGTAACATTATGCATCATTATGTCGTTGCCATGTCATGTACACTTTTACCGAATAAAACTAACTAAGCATTGTTTATTGCTAAATGTATTCATTGGCTGTATATGAATTTGGAATTAGAAAGGAACAATGATCTCCGACAGGGAATCGAACTCTTATCTCCCGCATGACAAGCGGGGATACATAGCACTGCGCTATCGAGGCTTTATGTTATGTAGACGTATAAATTCGTAGTTTACAGAGAAAGTCATTTGTTTTTGAATGACAGTACAATTTAATCAGGCCTGTGAATTATCCGCGGATCCGTGGATTTGGGATCCATCAGGACCGTTTTTTTTAGATCGATGCAAATCCGAGGAGAAATTTCGAGGGGGGGGAGGGGGTCGCGGTAATTTGCTATTCGTCCTCCGTTCCGTGTTACAGAAACATACTTTATACTTTCCCTTAACCTTATAATTGGTCATATTTTACCCAAGGGAATTTTCTTCTGTGCGCCATGAGTCTCGGCAGTTTCGCCGTGTCAATCAAAAACCGATCGTCGTCTATTGGATAACATACGAAAGTAAGTGGAGCGTCGTTACAAATATCGGCAATTTCGTTGTCAATCAAAAATCGATTGTCGTCTGTTGGTTAATATACGAAAGGAGGCGGAGCTAATCTGTCGTTATCAAAGGTGTTAATTATAAACAATCGTAAAACTGAAAATAATAGACCTCGGCGAATTCCTATGATGGTGTTTGTAACACGGATTAATGAGCGGCCGAATCTGACACAACCGTGCATTTTAATTAATAGATTGCCGGCGATCAAAAGACAATTAATGTATACCTGTTTTTCCATGTCATTACTGAAATTAGTACATTCTCTTTCATGATTAAAGAATTATTAACACTCGACCTGCACTGATAATTGTGAAAATCGTCGTGAGTTTATATTAATCTGAAGAGCAGCGAATAATAGGTTTATGATAATTCGAGCATTGGTTTTTGGCATCCGTATTTTAATTATTGACTAACGTGTTGAAATTTTAACTTGCAAATTGTTACGGACGTAATTTTTGTTACTCTTCATAAATATCGGGGGCATTATAAATTGTAAATGCTATTCATTAGTTGAACTTACTTGTTGGGCAATTTCTTTAATCAAAACTGTTAAAATCGCGAAAAAATGACGAAAATCACGGACATGCGAGGTCGCGGAAATATGTGACAAACGGGGAACAACGTACTTTTGAACTGATGGATCATAGGAAAAGGATGAAAAATTTAGCTTATTTAAGAATTATTATAAATAACAACTGCAAAGCTGCAGGATGACCGGAACCCTATGACGCATGGCTCAACCCTTAAAATTCTCACCTTGACTCTTGAAAATTTGATTTTGACCCTTGAAAATTTAGATTGGAGAGTCAATGACCCTTGAGTTTGAATGCCTACTGAACACCCTTTCAAGCAGTTGTCAGCAGTAGCAGTTGTGTCTAACTCTAATAAATGAAGATTTAAAAGATATTGTATATTTTACATTATAATAATTATTCTTGTCACAAATATTACATGGATGATTTACATAAAAGCAAGAGAGATGTCTTTGAAACATGAATCTAAGCCTTTAGATTTCATTAAAACCCAGGAGCTTCAAGCTTGTCGCCCCACAAGGGCTTTGCCCTTGACCCACAAGGGCCTTGCGGCCCCCTTGACCCCCTCGCACACTTTTCCTCTTTTTTTCACAAAACCCTGTTCACAGCCCTGTTTAATGTAAACAAACAAATTTAACTTCCCAGACACTTTAAATAAGAAGTGGGCACTTCATAAGCTTGGTAGTTTTGTGAAGTAAATGCAAGTATCTGTTACAAAAAAATTGTCTGCATGTTCCAAAAAATTTCAAAGTCAGTTTAAAAGGCTATCTTCAGCCGTTACCCTGCAACAGAATCTCAGTTGCTCTGATGAATTTCTGAACTTAATAATGCTCGTAAACTATTAATCATCGGTCAATTTTTATCATATTTCTTTTATTTTATTATCATTCAATATTCAATAAAAAACCATCAAGTTTTCTTACATGGAAGACAACTGTTAAACGTGGCAAGCTTTGCAAACGGACGTGTCGATTTCCACCGTGCAACAGCGCGCTTAGCGCCGCTTACTGTAATTATAATATGGTGGTTCATTTGCACAATTTATTCATAAACGCAGGAGCATAGAACTTTGTTAGTGCTCTAAAGGTAATGGAATCCTATATACATGGTAACTGTGTCATGCATTGAAGGATTTTAAAATTACATGGCACAATAGTTGAGCACATTGAGATGACATTTCATGTGCGAGTCCTGCGTTCTTACTTTGGAGGTCAAGGTCACACTTAGAGGTCAGACAGTTAAGAATCATGTATATATACTCATGTTCATGTCCAGATTGTAACTCTGAAATACAATGAAAGATTTTAAAATGAATTTGAACAAATGTTAAGCACATGGAGATAAAGTGTCATTTGCAAGTAACGGTTCCACATCTTGAAGGTTAAGGACAAAGACTGTGAGACACCTCTTTCGGGGGCACTCGTCACTTACGAGGAACAGCTCTTGTTAATTAGTACAATCTAATTATCAACAATGAAATTTTATGTATATATTTATACTTTGACTCTGAGAGTCAAACTATCAGCTGAATTTAATTCTGTGTATTAAATGTTGATCTTTGTTTTTCCAGGTCTAGCTGTCATATGTGGTCTTTATTTGATGATTGGTTATGGAGCCCAGTTCCTGTGTAATTTTATAGGATTTTTGTATCCAGCTTATGCATCGTAAGTAAAAAGATTCCTTTTTATGTCGTCCAAATAATAATAATTTTTCATCTCTTCATCTCACCTGACAAGTTGCGCAATCGTACTGATTCTGTAGAGGCTATCTTTTTATTGTGCTTTTATTTTGTCACTTTCGGAAAATTGTCATTATCTTGAACCTTTGAAGTGCTAGCTAAACACTCCATTGAAGGGTTAGTAGATCATAGTTACAATGTATTTTCTTTTTTCAGTAAGTACTCACTATTTTGCGCTTGATGATTATTGATTAAGTCATGTGATATATCGAAAGAGTTTTAAATGTTTTTAAAGATATTCTCATTTATATATCATGTCAAATGCCCTGATGATTCATGGTATATTATTGAATGTTGTGCAGGGTGAAGGCCATTGAGACCACCAACAAAGAAGATGACACACAGTGGTTAATGTACTGGGCTGTGTACAGTTTCTTCTCATTGCTGGAGTTCTTCACAGACATTTTCTTGTTCTGGATACCTTTCTACCCTTTTCTCAAGGTCAGTTCATGCTTATATGATCCAGTTAAAGACTTTTGGCAAATTCCCTACCATTTCCTTCATGTATTGTGTATCATGTATATGGCAAAATATTTCATAATTTTGAAGACAAATTTTAAAGCATTATTTTCTTTTCATGACAAGGTCAACTGCTCACAAAAAGTATCACATTGGACAATCCAGCAAATTAAACATGATCGTGGTCGTTAAGTTCGTTGTTATATATGATAAAAATTCTTTAGTAGTATTGTTTGATTAAATGTAATAAACAATTACTTTTAAAGCTCACCTTGCACTTTGTGCCAGGGTGAGCATTTCCCATCACCAACTGTCTGTTGTCCCACATCTCTTGATTTTACATCTATAGGCAAGTATAGGAAAAACTTTAAAAATCTTCTCTTATGAAACCACAAGGCCTAGAGCTTAGCTATTTTGCAAGTAGCATTGCCTAGTGGACCTCTGCCAAGATTGTTAAAATTATGACCCTTTGGTCAAAATTGACCCTGGCCTGGGGTTAGAGGGTCTTTTTAATTTACAGAGGTTTCTATAGGAAAAACTTTAAAAATCTTCTCAAAAACCACAAGGCCTATAAATAAGACATTTAGTACACAGCATTTTATAGTGGACCTCTACTAAGTTTGTTCAAATCATGCCCCTGGGGTCAATATTGGCCCCATAGGGGTCACTTGTTTTACATATATATATACATTGTATATAGGAAAACCTTTAAAAAAATCTCTGAAACCACAAATCTAGAGCTTAGATATTAAGTGAGTATCAGCTTTTATCTAAATTTGGCAAGGTACAGAAGCTCATAGGAGTTTTTAAACCAGCCAGGCAGATGTTAGCATATGGTGGCCAAACTGTAGGAGGAAACTGGAGACTTTGGAGAAAACCCATTTGTTTGATCGGGTGACCACCTACCATCTCACGTACTACCCAGGCCAGGACAAGTATCAGACCCTGGTTGCATTGGTGTGAAGAGCGTATTTCTAACCACTGCACTATCTGGACAATTTTAAGCTCTCCTAAAATTTTAATTTCACAATTATTACATTCTTTACCTTTCATATTACAGTGCGTATTCCTGATATGGTGCATGTGTTCAGCCCCATGGAACGGTTCTGACATGATCTATAACAAGGTTATTAAACCGTTTGTTCTCAGACACCAGAAGAAGATTGATGAAGCCCTAGATAATGCTGCCGAGAAATTTAAAGATGGTAAATATATATATATGTATCTGAAATTGCTTCTGATTATAGCTGTGTAGCTCAGTAAAATAGAAGAAATGGAGGACAATAGTTTATTCACCCTTGTGTTTGTATCCGCATCAACATTACTCTCATTTCAATGTTTAAGACAAACTTATACATGTTACAGAGAAATCACTTGGACTTCTTTAAGTAGTGTCATTTTTGTTCTTGATTTATCATAAAGAAGCAACTGCAGCAACTCTTGTTTTGTGTCCTAAGTGAAGAATTATGATAAAGTTATATTTAGTTTGAAGTGCTGGGGCAGTTTGATATCAAAATATATTTTTAGTCTGTATGGTTTTATACTTCGGGCATTACTAAATATGACTGGGATCAAAATATCTTAGTTATTTAATTTTTTGGCAGGCTTATATGAGAAAAAACAACTACTGGTAGTTTGGCTCAGAAATGAAAAAAAAGGACTTGACAAAATTATCTTCCCTTATCTCCCTTTAAGTACATTTGTACTACTTTGTAATTTGTGAATATTATAACATGACAAAGAAAACTGCAGTTTGAAACTAGACACATTTTGTCAATTAATCCACAGTTAAAGGTCTTTGTAGCTTCATATAATGATTGTACATCTGTTGAACTGATTTACTGACTAATTTGTGTTCATTATTTCATTAATGTAAACATTGACCATTCATTTGAGTAATCCAGCTTTATAATTTTTAATTATTTTTTTTTTATTCCAATATTTATTTTTATGTTTTACATTAGACATACTGCACCCTCTGCAAGTTATATATTGTTCACACAGCACATTCTTTTTAAATTGCACTGTGGAAGAAAAATATGTTATTTCTTATTTTTCTCTCCAAAGTTTTTGGTATTGCAAAGCAAAAAGGTGAGTTGAGTTGCAATTTACTATCCTGTTCACCGTTACCATTCACCTACCTTTGGTTCAGGAACAACAGTTTTATGTTTTGAGCTTGGAATGTTCATATACTCAAAAAAAGCTATAAATAAGGAAGTGTATTGGATACCCTAACCATTATCTTATGTTGGAGAACTAAGTGTTTGTTGATGTTATAATATTTTTAACTGAAACTGTTTGATTGTACTACATGTGTACAGAATGATATGAGAGCTGGTAAAAATCATTACCATAGACCTAGTAGCAGTGCATAGTATGGTCATAAATTTTTATTTGTTAAAAATCTTGATGGATATTCATAACATTAGAATATTAACTTTTAATAGCACCGTGCAATAAAAAATGACCAAAATTTAACTCTTTACCACAAACTTGACAGTGTCGCATAAAATACACAGCTGTATAATAGTTTTCCCAAACAAGCATGTATTGTTGAACCTTTTTAGCACACAATCTTGTCTATCATAACCTTCAATACTGCAATACTTGAGAGTCCCAAAGTTATGAATATTGCTTACAATACCTACAAGAATATGTTGGAACATTGCAGCATCAGTGCAATCAGGGTTTCCTCTGGGTCAATTTTAGTTTGCGCCAACAAATTTGCCAATCAGAAAAAGTTTGCGCCAATGGCTCCAAAGTTGGAGCCACTAGTCTTCAAAGCCTACAGAACACTCTGGAGGAGAGAAGATCGAGTCATACCACTTTTAGTTAAGATTTGATAGCATGATAGCAAAAAATGTGTGTAGATCTAACTGATACAAAATTTAATTCAAACATTTTTGTAAATTTTCAAGGGTCAAAATAACATTTTCAGGAGTCAATGTGAGACTTTCAGTGGTTGAGGCACAGGTCATAGAGTTCATATAATCTAGGCTTGCATATGATATTTTTCTGTTCGTCTTCTGCATCACCATGAGCTCAAAAATAAAAGTAACAGTTCGCATTCCCCGTTTGACACATATTTTCGCGACCTCGCATGTCCGTGAACTGATTTTCGTACACTTATATTTTTTTATTTTCGCGATTTAAACATTTTGTAATAAAACAAAAAAGTATGTTGAATGGTTTTGAATAGTGTTAGATAAGTATTAACAAATACTGAAGACTAAGAAGGCGCCGATTAATATTGCCAAAGATATATATGTAGAGGAAAAAACTACGTCCAAAATAATTTGCAAATTAAAATTGCAACACGTATGTCTATGATTTAAATACTGACAAAATCAATGCCGAAATTTTTCAAGTTAGTAATGACTCGTGATTATCCGAAAAACGGGTATACATGAATTGTGTTTTGATCGCCTGAAGCGCTATCAGTGAATTACAATACACGGAGCCGTGTCAACAAAGCATCGCTAATTAAATCCGGTGACCGGGTTACAAACACCGTATTATAAATTCGCCGAGGTCTATTATATTTTGTTTTATGATTGTTTATCAATTAACACCTTTGATAGCGACCTAAACGGCCACGTGCTCGTTATCAGGTAGCGTCTAATTAGCTCCGCCTTCTTTCGCATACTAGCCAACAGACAACGATCGATTTTTGATTGACATGGCGAAATTGCCGAGATTAATTTGTTGGCGCCACTAAAATTCGCCAACTGAAAGATTTTAGCGCCAGAATTAATTTTTTGTCGCATTTGGCGCCATTGGCGACCGACAGCGGGAACCCTGGCAATGCTTTTGCCAAGTGCAGTGAACAGTAACACCACAATGCCACAAATCACTGAAAAACACATAGTAAAGTAATAGGTTGAATCTAGATCACCACCTTGGAAAGAAAGGCTTATTTTAAAGACTTTTGGAGTATCTGTTCTGCTGTGTTGATAGTTTTCTAAGTTACTTCAGTTCACAGTCATTTTGTTCAGAAAAGTTTGAGAAGGTTTGGTGAGCTTTTTTGACTTTATTTTAAGGTGTCTTACACAAAGGTACTTTGGCTTTAAAAGCTCTTTCCCTATCACACTTATTTAGCAGTTATTTTGTATTTTAAGTTCTTACAGAGATTGTGGTATATGGAGGCAAAACTGGAAGAAAAAAATCTTTATATTGTATTGTAATCAAAAGAAATGTAGCTTTGGTCATTTCTTACTGTAGCTTTGGTCGTTTCTTACTGTACTGTTTTACTTATGATGGTTGGCGAGCCTGTTTGTACACTGAGCGGTCCAGATGTTTTCTATATGCATTCCTGAAACAGTACAATTGATTTTTGGTTAGAGGTCACTCTGTCAAATATCAAGGTCAAGTTGACATCCGTTTTAAAAATGATTTAGGGACAATAAGTCTTTGAACTCTTCAGCATACAAATGTACATTCTTCAAACTTCTTAATGATGGTTACTTTGAACAATTGGATGACTGTTGACCAAATTGTTTTCAAACGATAACTGGAGAACAGTTAGCCATATATTCTTGAGACTTCACAATGCTACTCTCCTGAAGGAAACGACTTGTTTCCATTTTGAGGTCTGTTCACATGTCAAAAGAATATTGACCTTTGTTTAAAAGGGTGTGGAGGCAGAATTTGCTACAGCTCTACCCTTCATTTGGCACGCAAAATAAAAATTGTTGGGAAATATGGAGTGTGGCACCTCCTACCAAAAAATCTCCTTTAAGACGATTAATTCAAATTTAACAGCGTTATGGGAGAAATGCTTGGGTTGGCCGTAGACACCCCTCAGGACTATAAAACTCAGACCATATTAAGTAGAGAAAAGTAAAAGGGTTTAGCAGATAGAAACTCCAGACTTATCCATCATAGGTCCTCTTAATTTTGCTTAAAATTTGTTCTGAGATAGTGAGAGGATATCCAGCTTCAGCACAACCACTCCATTTCACTGTGACCGTAAGGGAACACATTTCACATATCCTTTGGGAAATCAATTTGACAGTGTCCTGTGGGGAATCTATTTTATACTTTTGGAAGCTATTTCATTTTGTTGCCTCAGGCTTCTAAGTTTCATTGCATTTAGATTGATTAGGTTCAGTTTTGTGTAGGCAGTTCTGTTAAAATCAGTATCAGGTAATGGTAAGGGTTCAGCAGGTGATCAGTATTTTCATATTATAATCTTTTTGATTGTAGTCTTAGATTTCATTAAACTGTTTATTTCTAATTGTCAAATGTATTCAAAAGTCCTAGAATCCAACGATTTTTGTGTTAGAAAATGAAAAAATATGACTGAATGTTCATCATTACTTACACTTTGTATGCAGATACTGATTGTATGCACTCACTGACCTTCATGCATAGGTATGCACTTACAGAATATTTAGAAATGTATTACCTCATAACATGACTTGCATGTTTTTGTTAAATGTACAAAATGTATTCTGTAAATACATTTCGTTTTCAAAAGAAAACGAAAGGTTAATGCGAAAACAAGAAAGAATAAAAAATGTGACTTTGGCTTTAACTACATGTACAAGAATATAGCATTATGAATATACATGTGTAGCTGATAAAATTAAACCAAGAACAAGTATACAAAAACAAAAGTGAGGTATAAAGTTGCTTGAAATCACTGTAACCTCTCATTGATTGAGGACCATAGGTTCGAGACCTGCTACCAACCTTGCCTCTTCATGTGAGAAGTTGGCAGTTTCTTACTGAAGATAGGAATCTTAGTACTGGTTCTTTCAGGAACGATTGTTACATTAAGTGTCAGCCTGTTAAATCAGATAAACAAAATATACTGTTGAAACCGGCATTAAACTCAACAATAAAATTGTGAATGAGCTGCTGGCTGTTCAACCTTTCTTAAATGGACTTGTCCATCTTTCAATTTAGACAATACCATTACATGATTAGTTGTAAAAGGGTGTTTGTAGAAAATTGTAAGTCGAAAATCGAAAGTGTTGCAACATAATAGAAATAAATAAAAATAGAAAAACTTGATTAGCAAATAGATCAGTATCAGACTGCTTGGATGTGCATTATGATCATGATCTACACTGGTTAAAAAGGCAGAAAAACCTGGCATCTGTAGGGACAGTGTTTTCACAGTTTATGGAGTGAATGGATGGCAACCCTTTCTCTTAAATTTTAAATACGTACATTTATAACGTTATGAATGGAAACATTACACATTAAGAATACAATGTAGAAGATAGGAGAACTGGTGAAAGTAAAATATACAAGAACCATAACTCTTCATGAAGTATCTCTATGTGAACATTACTTGTGTGGGTATAATATCCTTATCTCTTCTAATGCCAAAACAAGATCAGTAAATACTATTAGAGGACAATGAAAGGAACTGATCCACAGTGTGCAAGAGCCACAACTCTCTTTACAGTTATTATCTCCTCTTGTTTGGTAGAGTGACTGACTTAAGTCACTGTAACCTCTTGCTGATTTAGGGTCATGATTTGAGCTCTGCTACCAATCATGTTTCTTATGGAGGACATGGATCAAGTAATGGTTCTTCCCAGGAACAATGGTTACATAAACTGCCTGCATGTAAAAAATAACTGAAATATGCTTCAAAGGGATGTTAAACCCCCGAGAAACAAAAGGAAAGGTTTTTAGAATGAAATAAAAATATTTCTATTCAACTTAATTCATTACAGCTGGACTGAGGGGGAAAAAACATGAAAATTCTGAAAAAAATCTGTATGTAACAAATAGTGCACAATCTGTTGTTATTCTTAGTTCAAACAAAATGAAAAAACTGTGTTATATTGATAAAACATATGGTAGTATTCATAAAGGCCTACTATTTCACAGTACATGTATTTCACTACAGTGAATAGAGATGTAAAAGTAACATTCTATCATGTTGGAAACGCTACCATAAAGTATTTAGCAATATGACTTTAATTAAAAGCATATCATCATTTTATGATCATTATTACTGTTGTGTTATTTTCACTCAGATGTTAATATCATAGCATCATGCAATATTTTACTATTTTCAGTGTCTGAGGTGATGTCTAATGAAGCAGGGGACATAGCCGGCGACATTGCCAGGCAACGCATTATTGGAGGCCAGAAAGAGGATTAGTTTGGGAGACAAATATCGATAGTTCTTTCGACTCACAAAAGCAATACCAGTTTCGTTTGACTTTGGCAATCTACTAGAAGATATGAAGCAATTTTGTTAAACTTGTTGTAGTACATGTTGTTCTGTCATTCGTTTGTTTTGTTAATTTATTGAAAAATGATTGTTTAAAATATTTTTTGGTACAAAATTACTTGGGTCTTAAAGCAGAAGAAATTACAGTACATTTTATTAAAGACATACTGATCAGTTTTGTGAGAATGACCCAAAAGTCCTATTTTTTGTGGGTTTCTTTGTAATATGGGGTTCAGTATCTAAATTGAGGTAACCATTATATGAGGGGTTTCTTTTCTGTTTGACAGTATCTTGTAGTTGCCTGGTGAAAAATTATATGTGTGAACTTTTGTGCCATTTTCGCATGACTGATCAGTTACATTGAGATTATTGCTAGGGATGCCAAAAGTTTTGAACCACTGTCCTGTTCCTGTCCATTCATTTCCTTTTGTTCACTTCAGTTGCTCAAAAATTGTTCATATCTATTTTCTGTGTTTTCGTCTCTCGGATTAAATGTATTTCTATGGTTAATCAACATTGGATGCCCATATTGTTTAATAGTATGTATTTGTATGGTTAATCAACACTGGATGCCTATATTGTTTTATGGTATGCTCTGTGATAGAATATAACAGAAAAGAAATGTGGAAGGAGGGGCTTCAATGATGATGGTTAATGAACATGCTGTATTTGTTCTAGTTTATGTTCACATTAAGGGGTCTATTGTGGGTATATGAAAGTGGGGGCAGTATTTATAGGTGAAAATTTACTTAAAAGTGTTTTTGAAGTCTTATCAACATCACATGTTTTCTACCACTATGTTATGATATAGTTGCACTGTACTCCTGCTGCAGATTACAAACTGCTATACTCAGTAATTGCGACAGAATTTTCAGTTGTGAAAGAAACAAATACAACTAGACTATTTAATATGCAGGGGTCATACAATGCATGTAAATTTAGACAAGTTAAGTCATACAAAATTTCAATTTTTTGGAAATGTTTGCATTTTGAAGTATATATTCTTCTAGAACTTTGTTGATAGTTACTAGTGTTGTCATCTTATATGTAACTGTAAGTCTTTGTTATAAGAACTATTTTAAGGGGGAGTTTGAGAATTGGTTTTAAGTATTGAATGATACCCTTACTGTCAAATATGTTCTCACGCTTTTCATATATTGAAATATTATTTTTAGAGTATGCTTCATGAGAAGGTTGGAGCTTGGGAATATCAGTTATTATATATTATATTATCAACCTTTTTTTATACAGTATCTAATATCCACATCAGTTGTCTCATTCAATGTTCGTGACTGGTCATGTGAGGGCTTTGTCAAGTGAATATAATTTTTTTAATAGAGATTCAGTAAATTTTCACGTCAATTCATGTTCGCGTTTTTATCAGATTTCGCAGGTATTTAAAGTCAAGGTTATATATGAACAAAAGTGAAACTGCAAATTATTTTTCCTATTAATTAAAAAAGAACTTATTCCCATTCCCAAAATTCAGGGAAAATTGGGTTTCCGCAAATATAGAAAAACTGTTGAGAAAATTTCTTTGTTTAAAGTTCTTTGTATGCAGTTGAAATATTATTTATGTATAGATATATGCAGTCATATATTATGGTCTGTCAGAAATGTTTAAACATAACAAAGTTAACAATGTTTAAATGAAAAGGAGGATGTGGCTTGACATAGCTCATTTTGACATGATGTACAAATTATATTTAAAGCATGCTTGTTTGATATTTATTCACCTCTATTTATTAGAATATATATCTAAATTTTACGAGAGAAAAGTATCTATATTTACTAACATTTCCCTAAATGTAAAATCCAGTTTTGTGTAAGTGTTCAGTGTAATGTAAGTCTTGATAGATAGTAATACAAATTTGTAAGGAACTGTTCTTCTAAAGTTGACAACTAACATCTAGTACATCCTGTTTGGCATGTTCTTAAATCTTTTTAAGTTTGACAGATGACAAAGGTCTGAGTTTAGGGGTCATTGATTTTTTTTTTCATTTTCAGTAGCTTAATTTTTTTCTCCAAAAAATGTATATTTTGGAAAATTTGAAATGGTATACTGTCAAAGTGGTTTGTGTTTAGTTATGGATGGTTGCCTGTTTGGTTTTCAATGATCTCCAGGCTGTTGGTAATGTAAATGTACTGTGTTTGTACCTTTTCATTTGTTAATACATCTTTCTTGTTGGTTCTGTGTATGTTGTAATGTATCCTAGGACAACCTTCTGTCAGTGCAATGATAAGAGATTGGGCATATATTTGCTTGTTCTTGTAGCGGAATAATGAAAGTTGTAAGGATGAAAGTTGGTTTTTCAGTGTTTGGTTTTCCTGTTAAATGTACTTTTATATTCACTACTATTAAGATCAGTTTTTCATAGTTTGAGTATAAGATAAATTGAGCTAAGTTCTGTGAGAAATTGGTTACGGCTGATCTAGATGTACTATTAACACGAGTTCTAACTATATTACTATGTTATGGGAATTAGGCAATACAAGTGCTTATAGATCTGATGGACTTACAGACATGGACTGCATGTGTAACTTCCTTGTTACCAGTGAATTTCTTTCACAAAAATTACACCTGATGTGAATGAAAGTGTTTATTACACTGGTTGAGCTCTGTTAGTGTAGGGTTCTGAGATACAGACAGGTGTAGATTGTTGCACAGACACTGAAACATCTTTATTATACATGTAGGTAGGGTGTAAAACTAATGTGTCCTAACTGGTTTCCTTTTGTACATAGACTTTACCCTATTAATGGCAAATAATTCTACCTTATCAACCAGTGTAGATCATGATCAGGTTGCACATCCATACAGTCAAATTACAATCTCCAGCGTTCACTGTTCTGTTAGTAAACTCTTCGAAAATTTAATCGTACCCGATCGACAAATCCTTTTTAGGACAAGTCCATTTTAGAAATTAAGCGGAGTAAAGGTTCTGTATTTGAAATGGGGATGTGGATTTGTCTGTCTTGACTGTAGAAAATAAGCTGCTCTTATGTGAACCAAGGAAGGAGTGTTTTGTTACTGTTGCTATAGTATTGTTGAAGTAAATGTGCCTTGACCAGTCCTCCCTCAGTAGTTAGACAAATTGTCAGACACTTCATCTCATGTCCATTCAGCAGGTTTTGATGTCCAGGCGGCCAGATAATGTTGAAAAAATTAAAGTAGCGCTTCAAAATATTGGTACTTGTTTTGAGAAGCACTGATTTTGTTATATAAAACAACCAGTCTGTAATGTATTACAAATCATTGCGTAGTGAAAGAGCTATAGCATTTCATACTTCAGTACTATCCATCAAACCTTACCAGCTAGGGATACTTCCTTTATGACAAGTGCAGATCATGATCATCCTGCACATCTGGGTAGTCCATTATCATCTGCACTTTTCAGTATTCAGTCTGCCAACTTTCTCTGAGTGTCCCTTTGAACTATTAATGGTTCTGTCCAAAGTGGAAGCTGGACAAGTCCATTTTAGAAATTTAGAAATGTAAGGGTTAAATTTAAGAAATTATTATGGAAAGAAGATGTTGATGCCTCTGATGGTCTATTCATAGGTAATTGTTCCATATGTTTAAAAGTTTCACATGGAAGATGTCTGCCATTTTGTTGTAACTTCTCTGTATTATTACCATTCCAGTTCTTCAATATCTTGCCAGCTTACTTTTTCCCTCCACAGGTATTGTGTTCTAATTACATGTATCTATACATTCTGTTTTTGTGATGTACAATTTTTGCATTATTTGCCAGTGCATTTAAAAATGTGTCGATTTACAAGTAAATTTTTTCAGTAGATGTGTTCAACACGCATTATTTAATAGTACGATGAAAAAGCCGATTAGTAATATTAGTGTTTTTTTTTCTACCATAGTGTTCCTAAAATGTTGCAAGAGTTTGCTAGAATGTAAACAAAACAATTATCAATGCACAAACTATTTGGTAGTGTTTAAAGTTGTAAATTTGTAATTACAAGTCAGTACCTCGAAATACTTTCAATGTTACTTCCATTCTTACTATAGAGGGGTACTTGTGCAGATGCCAACATCTGGTAGATAGTAAACAGAATGTCAACCTCCTGGGGGATGGCAGTGTAGTCACCCTTTGGTGAAAATTAAACAGTGTCAACCTTCTGGGGTATGGCAAAGTTCATGTCAACCACTAGTAGATAGTAAACAGAATGTTGACCTCCTGGGAGATGGCAAAGACTATGTTAACCTCTGATAGACAGTTACAAAAATATCAGATTATTTTTTACAAAGGCTCAGAAAGTCTCTGCCTGGGACCAAGATTGAAAAAAAGTTTTGGATTCACAAATTTGGATGTAATTTGAATGTGTACTGATGTTTTCAGAGGCAATGCATTTAAACAAGGGTACCAATATTAAGGAGAATATGATGAGCTTAGGTAAAATTGGCAGTTTTACATAAATTTGGGTATAAAAAACTGAAACACAATTTTGTAGAATAATCTTGCATGAAAGTTTTTTTATGGACAAAAATCTGGCAACTATATATTGTGATGATTAAGTATGTGATCAACTGTTCACATTCAGAAGTTGATTGAACATTAATTTGGGAAGATAGAAAATTATTTTATCATCTTCGTCAATGTAAAAGACATATCTAAATATTTGCAACTTCAATTTTTTCTGCATAACAGATTGTCTGTGTGTCCTTCTTCACTCTCTAAAATGTGTATCTTCACTAAAATTCTTATAGTCATACAATATAATGTGGTGCAAGGGTATTAAAGCATAATTTCCTGTTTATATCTAACTGTGAATTGAGGAAACTAATGCACTGAACATACAAACATTTAAATTTTGAATCAGATTCATTATTTGGTTATACAATGTATATACTGTTCAAGGGCAATTACTTTGCATTTCTTTGCTGCCTAGACTTTGGCCAAAAGGGGAGTTAATCGCTTTGTAAATAGTTATGCAAGCCTATAAATTTAATGCTGTCACTTAATGATACAGGGTCTTTAATATTATGTACATATTTAGAACTGAAATAGAGATTAGAATCACCTAGAAAGTAAAAAATGACATAAACTTTATGAAAATTCACCTAGAAAATGTTGATTTTGTGTCGATTGCAATTAATCTAGAAGTTCAAAGCGTGCTATTTTACTTCATACCATAGTGCTTAATATATAAAGTATTTGTTCTATCCAAAAAGATGCCAGTAAAGATTTTCACTAGTTTTTTTTACATCGATGAGAAAAGCTAAGCTTGAGTGTCGAAAGTGTGTTCAAACTTTATACAAAGTGGTGTAAAAAGCCTGGTTGAAAACATTTTGAATCAATTCACAGTTAGAAAAAAATGTCAATATTTTTATTTCATTTCAAATTATTTCCAGGTTTTGATATTGTACTAGATTTAGCTTCTTCAAATTTATTTAAATTATACAAGTGTTGATTTATGTAGTAAAATATCCCTCAGAAAAAGTGTTTTTGTTCTTAAGCCCAAGGTTGGTGAGACAAAGCATTGAAAGTACTGTTGGAACTTTGTCTTAGTATGTATAATTATGTATAGTTCCAGATTTGGAAGTCACAAATCAAACATGCAGACAACGATTAGGAATATGTGTGTCCTCAATATGCCCACAAATGCATCTTAAGTGTCTCCCTGTCGGGGCTTGCATAGTTCCTAAAGTGCCAGTCGCATCGTTTTATATCGACAGACATGGCATACAAGCTCTTGCTTGGTTTGCTGGATTATGGTGATGCTTGCATGAGATGGTCATTTAATGAAATTCTTTTGAATGACTAATTTCATGATTATTTTATGCCTACTGACTGGGAATAAGAATGTTGTGTGTATTTGCACATTTTTATGCATATTTGTGTGCCAACTTTAAAAACAAGAGGCCCACAAGGGCTAGTATCACTCTACTAGTCTGACTGGACTGTTCCCCCCCCCACCCCGAGTATGTTTTGCGAAATTTTTTGCAATGTGATCAAGGAAAAGCTGACCAAGTACACTAAGTCTTGGTTCTTTTTTTTATCCCCCCGCCAAAGGCGAAGGGGATATTAGAAATGGTCTCCGTCTGTGCGTCCGTCCCAATTTTGTCTGGAGCACAACTCCAAAAGTACTTCAGGGATTTTCTTCAAACCTCATACACTGACAGAGCACATTGGGAGGAAGTGCAGTGTGTAAGCACAATAACTCTACCTTGCCTATTTTTAGAGTTATTCCCCTTTATCAGATTTACTTTAAAAGTTTTGTCCAGAGCATAACTCCAAAAGTACTTGAGGGATTTACTTCAAACTTAATACACTGACATAGCACATTGGTAGGAAGGGCAGTGTGCAAGAACAATAACTACCTTGCCTACTTTTAGAGTTATTCCCCTTTATCAGATTTACTTGTCCGAAGCATAACTCCAAAAGTACTTGAGGGATTTTCTTCAAACTTAATACACTGACATAGCACATTGGAAGTGCAGTGTGCAAGAACAATAACTCTACCTTGCCTACTTTTAGAGTTATTCCCCTTTATCAGATTTACTTGTCCGAAGCATAACTCCAAAAGTACTTGAGGGATTTTCTTCAAACTTAATACACTGACATAGCATATTGGTAGGAAGTGCAGTGTGTAAGAACAATAACTCTACCTTGTTTACTTTTAGAGTTATTCCCCTTTATCAGATTTACTTTAAAAGTTTTGTCCAGAGCATAACTCCAAAAGTACTTGAGGGATTTACTTCAAACTTAATACACTGACATAGCACATTGGTAGGAAGGGCAGTGTGCAAGAACAATAACTACCTTGCCTACTTTTAGAGTTATTCCCCTTTATCAGATTTACTTGTCCGAAGCATAACTCCAAAAGTACTTGAGGGATTTTCTTCAAACTTAATACACTGACATAGCACATTGGTAGGAAGTGCAGTGTGCAAGAACAATAACTCTACCTTGCCTACTTTTGGAGTTATTCCCCTTTCTCAGATTTACTTGTCCGAAGCATAACTCCAAAAGTAATTCAGGGATTTTCTTCAAACTTAATACACTGACATAGCATATTGGTAGGAAGTGCAGTGTGTAAGAACAATAACTCTACCTTGTCTACTTTTAGAGTTATTCCCCTTTATCAGATTTACTTTAAAAGTTTTGTCCGAAGCATAACTCCAAAAGTACTTGAGGGATTTACTTCAAACTTAATACACTGACATAGCACATTGGTAGGAAGCGCAGTGTACAAGAACAATAACTCTACCTTGCCTACTTTTAGAGTTATTCCCCTTTATCAGATTAACTTGTCCGAAGCATAACTCCAAAAGTACTTGAGGGATTTTCTTCGAACTTAATACACTGACATAGCACATTGGTAGGAAGTGCAGTGTGCAAGAACAATAACTCTACCTTGCCTACTTTCAGTCAAATAGAAAAATATCATACCTAAACTGATAATGAACATTAATAAAATTTGCAAACTTTCTCTTCATTGCCTTATTCTTTTTCCGCTTACTTGAAAACTGTACTCAGCATGACCATAACTATACAGCTTTTTAAGGATTTCCTCTCACCAAGTAAAATGTAAGAAAGTACAACCTTCAGGTAACTTCTTCCCAGCGGGGGGGATTAACCATGTGTAACATGGCTCTTGTATTGTAATCAACTTGTTTTTCAAATGGAACAAGGCATTGACAAATTTCATTTAAAAAACAATTTATTCAGTATAACTCACTTGAATGTTCATTTTTAAGCCTGTTTAAAAGGAACATTTCAATGCTTTCATATGAGGGACATGCACTGCCGAGAAATTACACAAAAATATACTGTCTTATTATTATCTGAACACATAACAATAATAATAATAATAAATAGTCATGGACTGCATCTATATTGTCAGAAAAGATCTAGGAGGAATGCACTGTACCGAGCTAAGGGTAGAATTCAAATTTTGTAGACAAAATTTAATGTAAAGGAAAGTTAAACTGAACTATCCAAACCTTAATAAAAGATGGGGTACTACTCTTCCATTCACTGAAGCAGAGATTCTTCAAAAGGAATTGTTAAAGTAGACTTAAGCCATCATTCACATTTCTCAGTTCTAAGTATTCTATCAATAGAAGCAGATAGAAAACTTTCGCAAGAACTTCTAACTTTTCAAAATACCTATTATCTGCAATAAGGCAGTAGCTACCATAAACATGAAGTAAAACCTTCAGTAATAAGGTGCTGAATAGAAATCTTTTCATAACAAAATATTTCCACGATCTCAGCATACACGCCAGGCTTCCCTTACACTCAGCACTTGTCAACGGTCTGTTGATAATCAGAATGATATTTCTGCTATCGTTTCTCATTAAATGATGCATTTCTTTGATTCATAGGATTTTCAGGAGATTTCATCCAGTCTTTTTTCAACATTTGTTTTAATTGTGATAATCTCATATTTGGGTTTTCCTGTTTTAATCGAGGTAAGTTATCTTCTTCAAATTTCTGATAAGCTGCCTTCATTCTCTTCTCTGGATGTCGCTCTAGTTCTGGATCTTTCACACTGAAATTTATAATGAACACTTAACATAATGCATGTATAATTATCACATCAAATATGCTTTTAACTGAATCTGTCCTCTAAGCTTACAAGTAATTTTCCCTGATGCTAGTTGATATAAGCTGTGAATTTTTTTTCTAAAAGTATCCA
>JAFMSR010001458.1:0-27839 GCA_022818135.1 Saxidomus purpurata
TATTGTACCTTCCTATGATATTTACTATTTCATAACATTAGCCTGTAGAAGTGTTGCCATGATTTGTTGATTGATCTTCTTACATAAGGGATTGCATACACCTGGAACAATTTTTTTAAATCTTAACTCAAATAAAACAGGTTATTGTACACGTGGAATAAAGAATTATTCCTCAGCTTAGTTTATACCACTCCTATTTTTCTTTTAGCTCGATCGTGAAAACGATTGTAGCTTATCTCCTCCGAATCACTCGAGTCCACTTCCTTGAAACCAGTTTTGTGTCATATAAGGAAGAACGGTCGTTATTCCTTAACGGCAATTTGTTTAAGAAAACATCATTAAATTTTAGCCCCTAACACGAGAGAAAACCTGTATCAACATACAATATTAGGTGCAGTAGTGAATTGGTAAAGAAAATGAGCAACCTTTTATAGTATTGGTCTCAAAAATTTGAATAATGCAATCCTGATAACTCGGAACTGTTAAGCCCAGGGAACTCCGCCTCATATCCCATAGTTTTAATTCTTGGCCCTTAAGTTATATTGTAAACGTTTCTTCAGTATTCCGTCAGCTCCATGTCCCCCAAGTATCTGCGCAGCCCTAGATTACATTGCCGACATGAAAATCCCCGAATGGTGATGAGTCAAGCTTTGTGTCATCTAGTACCAACAGTGTATCTGATTATATGATTCTTTGTTAATATCCCTGCAACCCCATACAATTAGCTCCCCTGTCCACTCATCAACACAGCCCCAGGTTGCTTTGCCCTTACATGTGTCCCCGCTGAGAAGGTGTTTGTTTTCACGGGCTTTGTTGATATTGGCAAAGTTGAGGATACATCTCAGGAAGTGGTGTTACATGTACCTGTGCAGGGTCAATCTTATACAATGGAATATGGAGCTTAGTTCACGGACCTGCGGCAAAACCTGGGGACACGTCGTGAATAGGCTTCTGTGGGATACTAGGGAATAAAAGGCTAATTTCACGTTGCTGCGGGTAACAAGGATTACGGGATTACCAGGGTGCGTGTCCGGGTAAGCTTGGGGGATAATGGGCTCAGTTCACCGGGTAACTAAACACGGATTAACCAGGACGCACAAGGATACTAGGCAGGGGCACAGAGCTTAATTTGCAACCAAACTTGGGGAAACGGGGGCTCAGTAATCCGGGCTGAGGGAAAACCACAAATGTAAGGGTCACAGGCTAAACAGAGATACTGTGGATATCATGCCGCTTGTTAACTTCACTTGAGCTGTATGGCTAAACAAGGATGAGGGGGTTTACTTCCCGGTTCGTGTCTAGACTGCATATTTTGAGATTCCTAATTGCACATTTAATAAATTTTCTGTTAGGACTAACAACTTCATTACATACGGTGTGCTATTCTGTTTATGCTTGGTACATTTGTAAAGGGCTTGAGCCTAAAATTTGCAATAAGATTTTTTTTCTTTGATAATTGTCTACTGCTATTTCTGGCAAAATTCGTTTTCACATTTTATTCATTTATCTCAATTCATCTTTGATTTGAAATACATGTAATTGTTTTTCAGGATCTCATTTTATAATAAAAAAATCATCAGCCGTCCATAATACGTACAATAAGAATATACAAGTACATGTATTATGATGTTTTATCTTCTAAGTTATATTTCAAAGATTAAAATAATTCTATTTATATTGATCATTTCGTTTGAGTAAAAATAAATTCTCTGAGATTTCAATTCACTGGCTCCACTGCACTAAAATATTTTCCAACAATTATGCTAAGCTATACACATTGTACCTAGATATAATTTCATAACTTCATTGCCTGAAGAAATGGTTTTTGGTTGCATAATTATGTATATGTACATTGTACATGAAATTTCTTATAACTGACATAGGGATTCCTTACAGCACCAAATTTTATTAATCAGTTATAATCACTGTTTATTCACACAAAACCCATCTGTTAAAAACATTGAAACGATTTAGAAGTACAATTCATATATTTCAGGGAAAATACAGAAAGGACAAATAACCCCAGAGTTTATTTTTCTCAGTATCATTTGATCTTAGATAATACAATTAGATATGGGACTTATACACCACAAGCTGTTTCTCTCTGCCAGGTGATTATTGCTTGACCTCAGGAAAGGTCGATTCCCAGAATTTAGGAAAATGAAATCCACTTTTTCACCAGTCCTTACATTTTTGGCAGCAAAGGAGTTAATTGAGTAAGAAATAGTAAATGTAAGGACTGAATGCCAGTCTATTTTCACCATGTATAGCTATTTCATTGTTTATCCAAGGTCCGCATAGAAAAAACTTGCTATGGTAAAGTAATCTGCCGTCATATTTAAACTAGATGCTCACGTGCAACATGTCGAGCCTCCAGCTGTCAAAAGGACTAACTACTTACCAAGTAGAGATAGATCAAAATACACCCAAATATTGGATGTAACATGCATGTTGAACCACAGAAAATTGGTCTCGATTTTTCTCTACGTGAGTAATAAAATAAGTTACAATATAAGCTATTTATAGTAACAACAAGGGAATAATTCTCAAACAAGGGTAGCTCATGGTGGTGAATATTTGAGCCGGTAACATCAAAATCCCTGGAGCCATGCATGAAGAAGAAATGCTGCAGACAAAGATATTCTTGAATTGACCTTTAATCTCTAAGTGACCTTGACCTGACCTAGGGACCTGTTCTTGCGCATGACACTCCTGCTCGTGGTGGTGAATATTTGTGCCAAATAACATCAAAATCCCTCCATGCATGAAGAAGAAATGGTACGGAAAAAAGTCATTCTTGAATTATTATTGTATCTGACCTTTGGCCTCTAAGTGACCCCTGACCTTAATTAGGACCTGAGTTCTGCGCATGACACCTGTATCATGGTGGGGGGGAACATTTGTACCAAGTTATTTAAGAATCCCTTTATCCATTGAGAAGTTACAGCCCGGACAAACTAAATTCGGACGGACGGACGCACGCAAGCGGCTCGAAAAAAAACATTTTGATGAAAATTTGATTTAAATTGCTTCTTAGTAAAAGGCGCTTGTTGGTTAACAGAGGAGTCACTTTTACATGTTTTATTAACCATAAAGTCCCTGTGTCAAAATCACACGGTTATTTCATTGCCAATATATACCAACAAAATGCTTTAAATTTGCATTAGTGCATAAAATTGTTAAATAATTTCGCAATGTACTGCTGGTTCTTTCTTTCCTCAGTAACCAACACGCCAGTTTGAGCACCCAGAAAGAAAAGCCTGGCAGTGATGGTCAATTCTTTATGACATCCTATATCAATAAAACTTGTTGCAGTTTTGTTGTTTTGAAACTCTGTCGCTTAAAGAGGCACTCCCTACATCTGGCAGATTATATTCTCAAACAAAGACTATGTGTTCAATGAACGCAAAATGATAAATAAATACAATTTCAAAGAAGAACCTATGACGAAAAAATGCCTCATTTACCACAATTAATCGATAAAGAGGTGTCCTGTAATAAATCGCATCCACTCCATTAATAGTACAAACCAACTTCCACATAGATTATTGAATTGTTAATTGTACTGCAGTATATTTTAAACCGCTGATTTTATCGGGATAATAACTGGAAATGCATAGCTGGGCTTTTTAGGTTGAGTTGTAATACTTTAAAGAGCTCATTATTTATGTTTCTTTGGAGGTTTTCAGTTTGATATCAGATAAAGTGTAAGGTTCCTTAAAGGGGCACCTACCACATCTAGGGCAGATTATTTTGAAACATAGATTATTTGTTCAATGAACGTAAATTGATAACAATACGATATCAAAGAAGAACCTATGGCGAAAACCGCCTCGTTTTACCACAAGTAGGCTTGTAATAAATTGTATACATCCATTTATTGTACAACAACAACTCTACATAGATTATTGAATGGTTTCCGGTACTGGCAGTATATTTTGAACCGCTGATTTTATCAATAATGACTGGGAATGCATGTAGCTAAAACTTTTAGGTTAAGTTATAATACTTCCAAAGATTATATTATTTATGTTTTGGAGGTTATTTATAGTTTGACATCAGTAAAAGGGTATGCCCCTTAACTGAAAGTCTAACTCCCTATATTGGCTCTATGTGGTTGGTGGCCATCTGGATTCAGTGACACCTACGTCAGTAACATTATGGCACACAAATTAAAATTTTTAATAAAATAGTTATGAAGTAAATAAATAAAATGAAATGGTGTGTCTTAGTAGAGAGATATTAATGCTCATCTATTTTTTTCTGTGTAGTTTTGTATAATCACTGAAACGCCTACAATTTTTTAATTTGCACTGCCTATGGTAAATCATTATTAGTAAATACCGCATATAAGGGCTAGTTTTAAACTAGAATTCGTCCTCGAATTCTTGGCATAAATGTCCGTGGGGCGTTCTAAGGGAGGCGGAAACAAACATGTGGGTAATTTACGTTTGGCGCCAAATGTAACCATATGAAAAATAATTTGTCTCGGAGCTTGATTCGACCGGGGTCCTCCAGTACCCGTAGCGGAAACTTATCGAAGCAGCTCAATGTCAAGGAAGTATATGCCGCATTATACTACATAGGCCTAAACGCTTGATCACTTGTATAATTAAGGTTATAGTATACAGTGCAAACAAACATCATTGAAAACTTCGGCTTGCCCTAGGACGAATCTGATTGGGCAGTTTTCTGTAAACTTTTTAATTAAGTCCGTCGAAGTGACAATAGGCCTACACAAATATGAGTTTACAAATGTATGCAACCATTTGGTCAGCTTCTTTTGTCTTAGGCCCTAAACACTATTTGGCATTTTTTCCTGAAATTTAATGAGAAAGTACCGTTCATCATCCCCGATATGGCTTAAGAAGTTCGTAACGCAGTGGTAATCCACGTTTGCCTTGATCAGGATCAGATAGTCCCGAATTTGATCCCCACCAGTGAAATGGCGGAAGTGTCAAAATCGAGCATAAATAAATATGTAGAAATCACTTGACTTAATTCTCAGTACCCCTCCCCATGAAAAATCTTTTTTAGTTTCGGTCAAGTTACCGACATGGGATTGTGACAGAAAATTATCATTCCGAGTGGCCAGCGTAAACTGACTGTTTCACGTTTTTGTTTCCAGGGGGATATAATAGTTGGAGAACTCTTTCCAATCTCTATCCTACAACGCTCGCCCTAATGCATGTGGATCGGAAAGGAATGACACTTTGCATAGCATTCTCGGTAACCGAGGCTAATCATTACCAATTGAATATAGGACCAGGGAGAAGCGGCAGGAATTAATCCTGGGTTCCGACGATGCACCACGGAGACTGATATATTCTTCTTCCACGCGTGATGCTGTGTTTAAGTAACTTTTATAAACCTAAATTTCCTGTAGTCAATTTCACGGGCAAATGATTAAAATCATTGTCGTTATATAAAAATTGTTATATACTGCAATGTTAGCCCTTTCTCTCTCCTCAGTAATCAACACGCCGGCTTAAGCAACCTGAAAAAATCCTCATAAAGACGTTGCAAATGTTTTGTGAAACTCGTTATCGTCATATAAAAATTGACGTCGCTAACTTTGAGTTTATCCCCGATATTGACGCTACAGCGCCGCCATATTGGATTCAGCGACGTCGTGTCATTACCATTACGATCTGCAGTGATACAGATTAACTTTTTCAGCTTACTAGCCAACTGGGCTACTAACTTTCGGATTCTGTGGCCAACCCAAAATGTGGTAGTCCAACCTCAATGACGACATAATATAAATAAGTAGATAAAATAGAGAAGAAAACATGTCAGTTATCATTAATCTTGCACTAATTTTAAATTATTTAGCCAGCGTGAGCGAAACACATCAAAAGTTTGACGAAATTTGAAAACACTAAAATTGCGAAAGAAATGAAAGTAGGGCAAAGATAATTATAGGAAACGCACTTTTCGCCGAAAAGTGCAAAGTACACCTGGGACGGATTGCTTATTGTCACATCACAGAGCAAGCTTTCCGTCTTAAATCTCTTATATATTTCAATACAAGTATTGTCTGTATATGGGAAATTGTAAGTCGGAGTTATAGGTCCATATTACAGAAATAAAAAATTTCAGTTGCATCGGTTTGTTAACGCTCCTCGAAATGAATTTGTTTATTCCCGTCACATAGACCTATAACCTATACTTGGGTGCATTTGCAACATTGAGCGATTTCATCCTGTCATGACCAAGTTATGATGCTACCTCACGCATGCGGTTTGGTCAGGCTATATAAATGTGGATACATAAGTGGTCTAAATAAATAAATAAATCTACTTCGCTACATGTATTGTGTTTACAAAATTTGATCGCTAGAGTTACAAAATATGTATAGGTTATAGGTCTATATTACAGGAATAAGCAAATTTATTGCGAGGGACGTTAGAAAACCGATGCAATAAGTTTGTTTATTCCCGTAATATGGACCTATAACCGGCTTACAGTTTTCCCATCTATATACAATATTTGTATTGAAATATATAGAGATTAAGGGCGGAGCTTAGCTCTATGATGTCACAGTCTCACTTATTGGAAAAATAAGTCAAACCACTATTTTCATATTGGAGATATTGAGTCACTATGAGAATACAATTAGCTTTTTTAACGGGATAGGGGCATTTGATTGGATTGGTAAGTAGGGCAAACTGTAAATAAATGGTGTAGGAATAATAGTTTGAAATGTCCTAAAGAAAAAATACCAATAGGTAATAACCAGTGATGTTCCGATTGTCGCTAGTCGCCGACGATCGGTTAGTAAAATGAAGGGCGATAATAATCGATTACACATATCCGGTCGGCGACGCCGCGGGGGTAAAAGTTTTATACCATACCCAAGGGAGATGGTTAGACTCACGTTATGGAAGAAAAAAGTTCAACAACAACTGAGTCTGAAGAAAGTTTGCGGTTTTTCTCCCGTCTGGGGAGAAAACAAAGTCAACAGCCTGGAATTATTATCATTGACATTGACACTCTCTGATTTCTTTGGCAATACAACTTTTTGTTCATATTCGTGTTGGTCTGTCTAGCACTAAAGCATACTCAGCCATCAGTTCTGTGTTAACAATTTATTTCAAAACATCTTCTAGTCTTCTACCAGTTTCTGGCCCTTACCAGAAGGCCAACATTATTGAAAACATGACCTCAGGCCTTGGGGTCTCTTGATTTTACACAGGTTTCTATAAGAAAACCTTTGAATATTCCCTTTGAAAATCTCTTATTATGCTCAATGCTTCGGATTGGTGACATGTAGCATTACCTATTTACTGTTCCAGCATTATAAAGGGTTAACCTGCCATAACTGTGGCAGAAACTACTTCATGTAACGGTGTAGATTGTAGTGCCTTGTTTGAATGTTACTTTTGGTTCAACCGATTATTAATCGGAATGTTATCGATTATACCCCATCCGATTGAACCGATAATCGATTGTGAAAATTCAACCGATTTCTATCACTAGTAATAACTCAAACACAAACTCTATGTACTGTCAAACTTATTTTATTTAAATCAGTTAAAACTTAAAACACAAGTGGCTACTTGAAGTAAGTGGCTTCATAATAGGTGTATTTTATATAAAAATGGAATTGTTTATGTATGGTCATGGGGATTGTAACATAAAGGGGGAATGGTATCAACTATACTATGTCTATGAACTGTTTTTGATCAAATAGTGATCTATATTGTACATGGTATGACCATTGTTCTCTTTTTTACTTTACATGCTATTGTCACCGTTGACTGTTCCACAAGATCATACAACGAGCATAATGAAATTAGTGTACACAATGAATAATGGCTATGTCTCTTAAAAATATTTATTTAGATTTAAAACAATTTTACATCACAAATGTTTCCGTATTGAATAACAATTAGTGATGGCTTCATCAAACGTGTTTTAATTTAATTAAGTTCAAAGCCCTACTCCCTCACTTGCTGAAAAAGGGTTTAAACCTTCAATTAATACCTTTAGAGGTTGAGGTTATTTTTTTCAAATATACTGCCCTTGAAGTTGCTAGTTCGAACAGCAGGACATCCGTACATTTCACAATAAATTAAAGAAATTGACGGTCTTGAGTTTAAGGTCGGAATTGGTGGTGTTACCTCGCATGTAATACACATGTAATCACAGTTTCACTTTGTATTCGATCCAGGTAAAACCATGATATATATATATATATATATATATATATATATATATATATATATATATTATATCTAATTCATCGATTATCGTGTTGACTTTTGATTTATTTTTATTTTCCATACAATTTATATTCGCTACTTTTACGGTGTAGATAGTGTTTGATTATGTAACAATATCTGACGATCTGTTTTTTCCTGTAATATGATTTTAATCCATATTTGAAAAACAAGAATTTTTCTTTTTAGAAAAGATAGTGCGGGTTGAGCCGAGTTAGCACCAAACACAGCTACAGTTAGAAATTCGCATCTGCAGTCAGTGCTGCCAGCGTATTCTAAAAGTAATAGTAGCGTATGAATTGACGCATTCATTTACAAAAGTGGTTTGTTTTGGCGTCATTAACGGGGGTGGTTAGATCCCAGAAAAATCTGCCTGACCTCTCACTTCGTGCATGTTTTGTCTGGTCATTTTTACAGGCGTACATTTTAAGTATATACATACACCGGGGAAGTTATCAATGAGGGCGGCTATATATGCAGTCTATCTTTAGATCGGCAGTTACATCATTTATCAATGAAGCGATCACGTGATCAAGATGGTCGTTTCCGCATGAACACTGACGAAAATGGCACTTTATCGAAGTCATTCTCATACTGAAGTTTTATATCTACTTACAAATTACAAAATGTTTGAAGAAATGTATCCAGATCCTTATCATACGATGCGAGTAGTGTTATGTATTTATTCGTTGAACTATTTCGTAAGGACTAAATAACGTAATAGTTTTGCCATTTGGCGTGAAGAGTGTACCATCACATCAATTTGCAATGAAGGTAGATACCAGTCGAATATGACCCGTAAACACATGCATCGTCACGTGTGATTTGAAATTCTAAAAGTATTTATTGCAAAATACATGTACTTTTAATAGATAATAGATACTATCCAAGCCTGCATTGAGTATACATACCTCGGTAGGCTCTTCCAAATATGAGGTGGAGATGATAGTTGCTCTTTCTAAATCTAAATAGGTCCTATGAATTAGTTTTGGAATAAAATTTTCAGCTGTGTCTGCATATCTTCATAAGACGAGAGATAACTTCAAAAGAACAGATCGAATACTCACCCGTGGAGAGAACCCTCCATTCAAACCATTTTATTCCATTCATCGCGCTTCAACTCCAAAAATTTGATTTGTGCAAAAAGTAGGTCAGAACACAGCTCAATATGCAGCGTACGCCGAAAAAATCTTTAAAGAACTTTTTAAGACTGTCATTAATAACTTTTACAGTCAGTAAAACTGATGAACAACAGTTCCGATCACTATTGTAAGAGAAACACATATTAAGAATTTTCGGCTTGAATTAATGGACTTTACTGTGGCAGTAGTGTACGCGCAACAAATTCAAGATAAATAACAACTTCTTTCACTCAATATCTTGTGTCTACTCTATAGCATACATTCAAGAGATATACATTTCGTAATTATATAGGTTCCTCTACTCTCACTGTGCCAACAGCTGAAATTGTGGAGATGACATAGTTCTCAAATGTAGTGTTACAAACAGTATTAGATATACCAGCTGGTTTTGTTTAGGCTGTCCACTTGTAATGAACGATGCAGCTGCTGAGCCAGAAGACAACAACAAGTATACAGCAACTAGAGGAACCTGTCATTTACCTGACACATACATAATACTGGCATAGCTGATGAGGGAGAGTGCAGGTGTGTGATGGGAGTCAGCTTGTTCGTCTTAACATAGAATGTAAGTATACAAAGTAAATTTCACTTATTGTAATAAATAGTTTTATTTGATAGGTGGATATATAATACATGCAGTAGTTAAGATGTCTCGTACTTAGCCGGTATATCACTCTAAAACAAAATCTATTTCCTAAATATAGTCTCTATTAAAACAAAACAATTAAATTAGATTAGTGAGATTATTGAGCAGAATGCCTAATGTTTTTGAAATTAAATTTCTGATATGAAATTTATCAACATTTTAATCGCAGGTAAAGTATCAGCATCTGTATCGTCTGTGACAAATGGAAAAAGAAGGTTACAGTTACCGTAGATAATTTTTATCCATCGTCACCGACGTTCAGTGCAACATTTAAGAAAGAGGAATATTGTAGTGTATCTTAAAGAACAAATAACATTCAAATACTGCAAGTCTAGTCTTGAATATTATGAAAAAACATCGCCAATAATTCAACAAAGATATCATTTCCACCAAATACTTGTGTAGAAAAAGAATAGTCGCTTGTCGAAAAAATGACAAAATGCCTGAATCTTTCACCATTATTCTAAATGGCTATGGTATATTTCTATAGTCAATTCCAGTGCTTTTAATATGATTAAATCACTCGGAAAAGTAGGCGAAGTTTCGACCTTAAACAGCTCCTTCCGACTTTTTCAATTTACTCCCGCGCAGAAAAATAAGATATAGAAATAGACATAATATCTGTATTAATACATCAGTTTCATGAAATCAATGGGATTAAGAATCTTTATATTATTTTTGGTTGCGACAGCTACACCAGAATACATTCACCTTGTTTTCCCCTAAAAGGCTGAGAATATTCAGGATTAACCGTCACGCAGTGTTTTGATTCCGGGTGACAAAACAATGAATGAAAATTTTCACGTCATCACACTGACGTCATAACTCCACGCTAAAACGTTGTACAGTTCAGTGTTTAGCGATACGCATTTAAATCGATTATCTACTTTGTTAGGTTCTAAAATATTCCGTCTTCTGCATAATGTCACAGTCAAGTATTTTATATATTCTGTGTATTAGATGATAAAACTGAAATACGTCTGTATAATAGTGCTATGTATAATATCGTGAACGGTTGCCCGAATATGGAGTGAATTCTAACAGCCACTATTTATGCCATTTTACACATTTCCGCCGATCTGAAAAAAGTTCCGTAATATTACCGATAGTTTGCATATTGCAGACCGGAATAATCTATTACTTGGAGGTTTATCGAAATTGAAGCATTTCCCGTCGGTAATGTGCCTGCGTAATAATTCATTTGGGCTTCGCCTCCGGGAAATGCTTCCACTTCGATAAAGCACTCCAAGCAATAGATTATTTTAATCACATTAATAAAAAAATCATTCATTAGCTTCTTTTGTCACTAACATCTAATTCAAAGCCTCGAACAATCGCTAAAGAACATTTATGCATATGCCTCTACTTACTTAATACTTTATTAATAGATAAATTTTATAACAATCTTAAAAATAGGCGTCTTGCACCGTTTTTAAATAAATGTGTGCGTCCTTTTCGAAGGGAAAAAACTTTCCGATTTGAAATACAAAGATAAGTTGTCCAGCCAAAATCCTGGAGTGATCACACATGTTATTTTGTAAGCAGACTGCAAGGATAGTTTTTAAGCCGAACATTACTGTCAGAAGTATATCAGGATTTAGAATGTTTTCAAGCAGTACACAGTACCCAAACTATTATATATGTGTGTATTGTCTTCACCTAACTCTTGGGTTTTTTTACAGAACACCGCTGTCAACATACCAGGATCTAGAACATGTTCCAGCAGTACACAGTACCCAAACTATTATATATGTATGGTCTTCAAGTAACTCTCTTGCTTTTATTACAGAACACTGCTGTCAACATACCAGGATCAAGAACATGTTCCAGCAGTACACAGTATCCAGACTATTATAGATGTATAGGTCTTCAAGTAATCTCCCAGATGGATCATACACATACAGTATTGTTGTTACAACTATAACACAATCTGATCCACTCACAGGATCCTTTAATTTAGGTATTTTTTTCAATTTTGCTGACTGTATTGTTGTTTTTTGTAAATCTTTCAGAAGACGTATATAATCAAAGCGCTGTGAGCGCTGAAGGCCTGGGGGCTATAGGTTAACTCCCCGAAAAACAACTTTTCACCTACGTGTTCTGCGTTGAATCTTACCTAAAGCGCGGGTCGAAATGTGCAGAGGACGAAATTCAATATATGACACAGAATGAATGATTCACAAATATATGGGTGACAGGGAAGTTTGTTTTATTATGAAATGTACGTTAAATGAAAAATAATCACATAGTCAACATTATAAAATGTTTAAGCCAGTACAAATAATTCGATCTGCGCTTTGTACAACTTCAAGCGATATGATCTGATGATGTGGATCGAAAATTATTGTGTACCAATGACAAGACCTTGAAACAGAAATAAACAAAGCAATACCAGCAATGAAATATAAATACAGTACTGTACAATGTGTATAACAGAGAAAACCAAAAATGATTCTGGGTTACCTTGTAGTTGTAATCAGTGAAACCGTTCACTGGGCCTCGACATGCAGCGTCCTCGATAAATGGCGGGTGAATTTGATCACGTTAGTTCCTTCTCGGGAATGTACGTAAATTATATCTTTTTTAGAGACATTTATTTTTAGGTAAATATATATGTAATCGTTCGTAAATAACAAAGTTGTCAATGAAATAACATCGGAAATTTGAAAATCAAACTACAAACTCTTATATCGAGCTTCGTACGTTTTCGTAAATTTCCGTAAATATCCATACTTTTCCGTGATATGCATATGATTATCTTCCGTAATCAGCTAACAGCGCATTAATTTCTAAAACAGAAAAAATGTGTAATGCAGCCCGTAAGCTATATCCCTTCCTGCAGTCGTTTGAAGTTTTATGTACTATTTTTATTTGTAACATGTTCTTATCATATGCGGCATTCAAACAGAAGATTGATCTGGTCTGTCTTGCACTACTTTCGCATAGCGCATGTTTACAGTTGTTATTCGCACATAGCACGGCTAAAATTCTTGCAGGGTTTGAAATGTGGTATACTAACTTAGGCCTTGGGGACTTTCAGTCCCCAGGCCAAAACTGCAAAAATTTAAATATTATATTTTAATATTATATTCATTCAGAAATGGGCTGAATAGAGATCGATCCCGTGCACCCTATCATTGCATTCATTGACAGAAAAAAAGGTAGAAGTACGAAAAGCTATCTATTGTCTTATACTTGATATTGTTTGATAGTTTTCTGAAACAAGCAAACTGACTTTTGATGTCGATAATTGTGTTTTATTTCCATCTGCCATCATATTATTTCTACGTAGTGGAACATAACATTTATAACGTAGGGTTACACAAATATTTGGAAATTGTTTGCGTCTTGTTAGGGAAGAAATAGAATATAGTTACATTTTTTTAGATTAATGTTTAGGTAAGTATAAAAACCCTGAGTCCTGACAGTCCAATCAGTGCGTTTTTTTGTTTTTGTGTTGCCCCTTTTAAGATACAATCCTGTTTGGCAAATGCCTGGTTAGGTCAATAATATTAATAAGGTACCGCTTAGAATGGGGATTTATCAACGAGTGTGTTTTTTGTCACACTTCAGTTTCGTCTAACTGAATGTTTGTAGCAAACTTGAAGTGTTTTCGTCTAAGCAAGATTAATGAAAGCTGAATGAAAATCATGGCCTGTAAAGGTGGACAGTATCAGGTCACTGGGACCTTAACCTTTGACCCCAAAAGAATTAGGACCCTTTTCATGTTGCAGACAACCTTCTGTCAGAGCAAGTTGAATGATGATATTGACCTGTAGAATTTTATCGGGGAAACTCCCTTGACCTTTGACCCACTGACTCCAATCATAAGGAATTATCTCGGGTTGCAGGCGACCTTCTGAGCAAGTTTACTGATTTTTTTTAATTTAAATGAAAATTGTGACCAGTAGTGTGTTATCAAGGGAAAGTTTACGGACAAAATGGACAGACATATTTCAATCCAGAGTCCCCCTATGATAAAGTTCGAGGACATCAAATATACTTAAGGTCTCCAACTGTTTTCCAGACTATTTTTTCAATGTTTATATAGGTCACAGCATTATTAAAAAATTAAAGTTGACATTATATTTAAAAGGCTACTTTTCCTCTATTTATTTCTGAATCTTTCACATTTTCTGCAGATCGTATTTAAACCACTTTATTTAAAACCAAATCAAATTAAATCAAAATTTATTTCATATCGGTATATCAGTACAATAAACATTAGCAATACAGCTATTGACCGATTAAACAATCAACATGAATTAAACATGTTAGTCTTTAAGCAAAAGAAAAAATCTCACCAGTAAACAAAAAATGAAGTTGATGAAATTGTAAGTTGGTTTTGGGTCACCACAGTCCAGTATCAACATGTGGCTGAACTTCACTGTTCATCTCTAGATGAGAGTCACGGAAGAGTGTTTGATTAAGATCAAAGTTTTATTGTCAATGTTTACAGATTCAATTTATTCCCCTCTATTTATTTCAACTGATTAAGACTAAGAGTTCATAAATATGTACACCTCTTAGAAATCTCTCACCTGTCATAAAATCTCTGAAATGTTGTTCAAAATCAATTTTATTTGAGTAGCATCTTTGAAAGGTTGTTCACTATCCAATCCAAGTAAGATCCACAGTCCCACAACATGAAATTGAAAATACAGGTACAATTACATAATTCAAAAAAAAGACAGAACATTGTTGGTTATCTATTCTGATATTCGGATGTATACACCGGAACTTTAAGGATGAAAACCCGTCTGCTCAAACACATAAAGTGGAACCGGATCTCACGAAAAAGCTTTTTAGTGAATGCAGCTTAGACTCATAGGCGTTACCGTCTCGTTGATTTCCCGGCGCTTCCCCTATAAAATGAATATATAATTGTTTAATCAGCTTAAGTCTGAACTATTCCACTTTCGACCACCAACGTTGACCTGAACTGAAAAACCTTGAACGGTTTTCCGTGATCTAAAAAAGTCACCTTCAGGAATTTTAAGCGTTTATAAAATTATGAAACAATCACATCGTTTTGTAATTAAAAGAAGCCAATTTTTATTTTATCTATGGAGACTCGCCATTGTTTACATTAACGCCATTGACATTTACTCTTCCTTTACAGAGAAGTTACGCCACGTGTTTTTCCTAATTTGCAGACATACCTCTTTCTACTATTGTTTGGAAGAAATCCGCGTCCACATACATGTAGAGTTTACGTATTTCATAAGGGTCACGGGTGAATGAAGATTATACGATTCGGAAGACACGACGGACGACCTGAACACGCCATGCACGTAGTCAGGCATATTCCCATACTTACGGGAGTATTTCGAATTCAAAATGAACAAATTGGGAATTGCCTAAAAATGATGTTAAACTTATGCCCAAGGGTTATATGTCCACTCGGGTACACTAACAGTATCGGTTTATTTTTAATCGCAAATGGAAACTTGTATTTCATATATGCAATAAAATAAGTTTAAACGTCCTTATCATTTACATTATATTTGGCTTAAAATCGTGGGATCTCTTACCGAAAACTAGGAGTACTACGATTGTGTTCCTAGCTACGCCCTTGCACGCGATTGGACAATAGTGCGAAAATGCGATATGAATATTGTATTCGCATTCTGTAGTCAGCCCCACGCATCGTGCTTATGTCACTTTGCACTGTGTTATTGTCTTATCGTCCCTTCGCTTTCGTCGCTTGTACTTATTATGTATTTTGCCAGGTCGGGAAGTCTGGATAAGGGCAATGTTTTCCATTTTACAGAAACTATGCCTACTTACCAGACATCCAAGCCAGTAAAGGGTTCTCTCATTGAAAAAATCATTTTGAAATGTTTCGTCCGTCTGGACGCAAAACATGAACTATAAATGTACATTGTACTGTAAGTGGACTAAATCGGGTGTCTTTATATTCACCAGGCTGTAGAAAACCTTTGAGTTACGTATCGATTTCAAATTTGTTGTATTAATAATATTATGTGCTTTAAGTTTTTAGCATAACGGCTATAGGTTTCATTTCTTATCCGACGACAGAATTGATTGGAGTCGCAAATTATGTAACAAAGTGGGGTATTTTACTTTAGAACTAAGACAGAAGTTATAGACTTGTCCGATATAAATGTCAGTTTTATATGTACAGAACGGTGGTCTTTAAAATGACTTGTAATTGTTGTATAAAATATATTCTAAGTAATAAAATGAAATTTGACATGACTTTGTGTTCGTGCGTCTGTGTCTCCGTGGTCGGGGGACAGGTACTGTCTGTAGAGAATGATGTTCTTGATACATTACCCGTAATGGGAATGTTAGGCTGTGTCTAATTCCAGGACGCGCGATTGCGTGATTTTACACTTATTTTTTAAAAGATCTACTCACAAAAAAATATGTTTTACATATAATTTTCATTTCTAAATATAATTGAAAACGATCCCATAATGTTGATGTGGACTCCCGATGAAAGCCAACCCCTTCCTTTACACACGAAATCTAGTTCGCGCCTGAGTGCAAGTCCATGTAATTGGACCGTTTCACTATAATTTTTGGGAGATGCGAGGTACGGAAACATAGCGAGAGAAATGCAAGCCCTCGGATAATATTAGCTTTGGATTACTTTAAAGGAGTCTGACATACTGCCTGCTCAAAATCAGTGAGACCAAAGCAAATTTTTAAGGACTCTTGACCCCGTTAGTGTCATATTTTTTCTATCATTTGGTTCAATCTAAACATTTGATATATTGGTCGTTTTCCGACAATAGCTATTATATTTCATTTTTTCTTTTTACTAACAGTCTTCACTCGCCTGATTTACGGCAGTTCAAAATTTAGGTCCCTGTAGATATTAAATGACGAAAATGTGCGGACTGTATCCTACGTGAGTCGGTATGACGAAATCGTTGAACTGTCGATACGGGATTTGTTCAGGTCGGCATATATATACGTTTATTAAAAATCAAATATGCACCGTAAACTCTTTGTCTCTTTCGGACGTTGATACTTCCAGTACGTCCCTGGTAACGTCACTATGGACGCCGCCATCTTGAATTCAACACGACGGCACGGCGTACGTCACTTTTCATTACACCTATGGAGAAAAAATCACCAAAAGCGGTTTTTGCGTTTTAGTAAGAAATAATGGTAAAACAAAAAAGATGCCTGAGATATATATTGAGTTTCCAGATATAAATATAGTATGAAAGCAAAAATACATGACGCTGAGAAACTAATGGTCAAAAATTAGGTGGAGCAGACTTAGTTACTACTAATCAGTATATTACATTACTGTAGAATTAAGGCAAATTAGACAGTTCATAAATTAGACCTTTGCTGATAAATAGACATAATGTACTTCATTAATTAATACAGTTACGTTGGAGAATATAGACTTGTATTGGTAAATCTTTAAAATCTTCGCAAATCACACTGCTTAGAGCCAAGGTATTTTGTGTAGCATTACCTAGTGGACTTCTACAAAGTTTGTTCAAGTCATGCCAAAATTTATCCTCCTTTTTAGGTCGACTCCTGTATATAAAATATAGGAAAAATTGTTATAATGTTCTTGTCTGAAACTTCCTTACTCACTGATGAAAGTCTGAGAGTTTATTGAGAGCTTTAAAAATGACAATAATTTATTTCAGTTTCCCCTCAAACACCTGTTATATCATACACGGTAACATTGATGACAGCCGAGTGGTGTATGGGAATGAGGGTCAATCTCTTACATTACAGTGTATATTCACGGGTGGGTATCCTACACCAACAGTTGCTCGGTCAAGGAGAGTGTATCAGGTTCTAACCAGTTGGCTTCTGCCAGTACAGGAACGTTACAGAATGACGACACGTACACTGTAACACTACAACATACATTTACACCTACAGTGTCTGATGACAGGAAATCATTTATCTGTAGATCACAATATCCACAGGCTGATACTGCTTACAGAGATTCTAAAACTACAAGTGCTATACTTTTCTTTTTCATGTGAGTATCTTAACATTATAGTACAAAAATGTAGTTACCAACACTGCAATATTTGAAAAACACATAATAAAAAATAATAATAATAATAATAATAATAATATTATTATTATTATTATTATAATTATTAATAACAATAATAAAAATATTATTATTATTATTATTATTATTATTATTATTATTATTATTATTATAACAATAATAATAAATCAGCTACTATATTTTACCAAAACGGCACTATATTTAACAGTACATTTATTTTCTTTTACATGCACATGTATGTACTTGTATTTCCTATGAAGTTACTGTTTCTTTTACTGTATCTAAAATAATGTCTTATTTAATTTAAGTAAAACTGAGTCAGCCAACAGTTATTGAGTGAGAGATGTATCTTCTGGAGGTAATGTGGAGGTAAGATGTACATCAACAGGTAGTAGACCTGCTCCAATATCACCTGAGTCATATCATGGTCATCATCACCAGGGAAGCCACTCCAACGTTAGATACTTCTACATAAAGATACACGGTTGTATCATTCAGGCGAACTGTAACAGCTGCTGACAACGGACGCAGTTTAAAGCGTGTGGTTACACATGCAGCTTTGGTTAGTCCATTGGAGAGAACTGCCTCAACCATCCTCGATGTTCTGTATGGGTTGGTTTTGAATTATTTCTAATATTTGACTAAATAAGTAAGGGAAATAAAATGTTGTTTCATTTGAATCTTTTGATACATTTAAACACTTTCTTCATGCTGTAACATTTACACATCACCATTCAATGGACTGCACAAAGAGGAAAGAGAAAATGAAGCCAATTGCCTCTTATAAAGTTTGCCTCTTGTTTCTATGACAAAATACAATGCAGTGGTGTGGTTTATGTAATATTGATGGTAGAGGCGTGATTCCTTACTGATTATATTACGTTCAGACTCCATGGGGTACTTAATTATGAAACTAGTAAGGGCATAAGATCTGAAATACTAAATTTGAACAAAAAGTTTTGTGTAATGGCAATCACGAAGGATAAGAGTCTACTTCACTAGGCTCTTCATGCTCAGTGATTGGTCTTACTTTTGCTTGTATAATGATTAAGAAATATAGCAAGAGGCATCAATTAAGATTAAAGCTTTGACCCATATATCTCAAACTTGTTAGGATTATCATTTATGAGAGCTGATGCGTATGATTTCCTATTGACTTTTAGGATCTCAAGGTCAGATGTCATGGTCGCCACCTGTTTTAGTTGAGTCAACATTGTGGTGATATTGGATCATAGATTGCACCAGTCAAATAGTGCTTATGAATATGGATTCATTAAAAGGGCTGACGATACACAATTTAAAGTCATTTTTACGCAGATGCTATATCAAGATTGAAGCAGTGTTTTTATCATTGATGGTTTGGGCATACGAGTGTATAAACATCGCTGGTTCATGATTAAGTCAAACTTTTCATTTTTGAACTGTGTATGTCTCTCGAAGTATTAAAGAGTACTTATTGGTTAGATTTTTATGAGCCTGCAGCAGACGTACAGTTAACATAACCATGTGCTATTTTTCAAACTTTGTTTGTTCACTTTATTTTATACATATCAGTTTTCAGTTGTAGTTGACCCAAGGTATAAAAATAAATTATGTGTATGTTTTCGTGTCGACCGCACTAGAAATAGTCGAATGTCTGTGGTTGTCTGTAAAAGATTGGTGACACTGAGAAATATAGGTTTCTTGTTGACTTTCACAAACTTAATTTTGTCTGATTTAATATTCACTGTGTAAGTAGAAATTGTGCTATTTGGTGTCATTTTGTCTCATTTACTATCCAGTGGTGCCATTGTGGTGTCAAAGCTTGCTGGAGCTTAACTTGCTTCTTTTTTTTCATTTGACATACATGAAAGTCAGTTTCTACATGAGCTGAAAAGAAATGCTATCATGATTGGCTAACTAGGCCACTATATAAAGTTATATAGATAACCTTGTTGAAATTCCGAAGTCACATTTTTCGCTTTATTTTTAGAATCTTTTATGAGAAGCGATCAATAAATGGTTTACAGGATCTATACATAAATTTGATCATGAAGGTTCAATATTAAAATACTGTAACAAATATTATTAAGATCTATAACTAGTTGTGCTATACACAAGCAAACAGTTTGGTATTGAAATTATTCTATTAAGATGGCAGCATTGTAACTAACTTCAAAACATACGTCAAATAGTTTCAGTGCTGGCTTCTACAACAAGTATAACTGGTAAACAAAGTAATGACTACAGAAACTGCCACATTAACATTGACATGTACAACAGGATCCCCCCTAACCCAGCCTCTGATATCACCTGGGAGAATGGTTCTTATATAATTATGCAATAGGCACATACATAACTTCAACAGGAGACAATAATGGAGTAGTGAGGTCACAACAACTAGTGCTGACAACCACGGTATATGAATGTGATGCTATCACATGTCTAGTATCAAATATTGTTTCACAGTCTCCATCACGGACATAACCACGCTTAATTGAAAGTGTAAGTTTTATTTTGTGTAACTTGTTACAATAGTTGAATTGAATTATATTCCATTATATCATATATTATATATTATATCAGACCTCGTTAATTTTAATTTTGAATGACTACATGTGGCTACGTCGCTAAAATATGAGATAGTATTAAAAGTGTTGTATGAAGGAAGGTAAGTTTACATTCGGCTTTGACATAAACACATGTATCATAACAATGTATCAGTGGTACAGAAAGCATTTGAGGTCAAACAATTTTAAAGATAGTCACAGGTAAGGAGTCAGGGTTGGTATGTTTTCTTCTCCTTCTTGATTCAATTGAAAATCAAGCATTTGTGTACTTCTGCAGTGACTATCAGAAAACTGAAACAATAGGCTGTTGATATATTTCACCTTCCTCACTATGTCAATCAATCCATACCAGAATGATAAAAAAGGATTATTTGCAACATGGCTCCTGTTAAATTTGTAAGTGAAAGATAAAAGTTATATAAGATGACACTGTGTTTCCTAGATTTTGAAAATATTGTTGTCTATATATTTGTGAGCTCAGTCATTTGGGACATTGATAAATCATATAAATTCAGTATTTGAAATCAGCTAACACATGTTCCAAAGTGCTTTGCTCATTCTGATGATGTGGATGCCAATTTAAGCTACATTAATTTAGCATTTCTTCAAAACTACAGGCCTATTACTCGCTAATTTATACTATTTATATTTCTCAGCTTAAGAAAAAGTTCTTACAACTTATATTATTTGGCTCGAGATTACAATACATCCCAGGTGGATTCCGTTTAGCCGAGCTTTAGCGCGTGAGGTTTTCAACGCGGGGGCAGAAAGTCTCCGCAGCATTGCGCGGCATACGGCCGTAGACGCCGGACAGAGCATTTCGAGACGCGTGACGCATAGAAGATTAATTTTATTCTTTAAAATGAATGCATGAAGTTGCATAGATTATAGTATTTTTATTTTAAGTTCTTATTTGACTTTATTTACTATTCTCTAAGTATGCTTTTTATAATTGAATCATTAGCATAATCAATAGTTTATTTCTAATAATAAACAGCTTTAATACTCATTACGCCCTTCAAAGAAGAGGTATATTGGTTTGCAGATGTCGGCCGGTCCGTCCGTCCGTCCGTCCGCCCGTTCGCCCGCCCGTTCGTCTACCAACTGGTTTCCGGATGATATCAATAACGCTAAGGCCTAGGATCTTGAAAATGTGGAGGCGGTCATGACCTCCGCAATCACCCCTATTGGTTTAGGTCAGTATGTCAAAGGTCAAGGTCACAGTGACCCGGAATAGTAAAACATTTTCCGGATTATAACTTATAGCGCTTGAGCCAGCATCTTCAAACTTGATGGAAGCTTGTCGCGACCAGCAGATGACCTCACTGATTTTGAAGGTAGGTCAAATTCAAGGTCACGGTGACCTGAGAACGGTTTCGAATGATAACTTGGAAGCGCTTGGGCCTTGCATCTTGAAACTTAATGTGGGGTTGGTCATAAACGCAGAGGACCCCTATTGATTTTTTGAGATTAGAAGTTCAAAGGTCAGTGACCCAAAATTGTAGAACGCATACGGGCTGGATTTCGCCCGGGCCGTATTGTAAAACTTGGCGGAATCAATTCTCAAAGAGAGAGAGAGAGAGAGAGAGACAGACAGACAGACAGACAGACAGAGAGAGACAGAGAGAGAGACAGAGAGAGAGAGAGAGAGAGAGAGAGAGAGAGAGAGAGAGAGGGGGGGGGAGAGAGAGAGGGAGAGAGGTAATATTGAAGTTTAATTTCTTGCATACCAGATGGAGATATCTGAGTCTTACAAAATCATTCGAAGATTTGGCGACTGAAACTTTAGATTTGATCAGGCAGTACCTGATATTTTAGCCAGGACTAGAACAAGCAATATATGGCAACAACGTCTACCAGCACGAAACATGAAGCAATAGGAAGTTTGCCATCTCAATATTCTGGAAAGGGTTGTACAGACAAACTTTTAAAGTGACATTTCCATCAAAGGTATTACCTACATTTTAAATAAAGAATATCTTCAGTTCTTGCTGATGTTCCTAGACTATTCTTGGCTTCACAGGAGACAGTGTCACCATCATTGTCACGTGTAGGTGTCAAGGTTAATCTCCGTCTACGAATCATTCCACCATATTCTCCACTCTGGTCAGAAAGATTTGCTGTGCTCAATGTGACTTTGTTGTTTATTCTCCGCGTGATGTCGGATATCCCATTGAACTTCCAGATGTACAAACCAATGCCAGCGTATTCTGTCCATTGGCAATGGTGTTGTTGTTTCCGTTATTGTTGTAGTCAGAGGTTTGACTAGAGAAAGGGGCAACGTACATATATATGTAAAGAAGAAATAAATAAAACAAAACTATACATATTTCTAATTAAATTAGATTAAATTAAATACACTATTTTAGTTCTTGAATGAACTGATCCCTTTCTAAAATTGAAACTACATGTATCATAAAATACAATTTTTTAAAAGAAGGGCCCACGAAAAGTCGACAGCACTTTCGTGTTAGATCATGCTAAAAAACGGCAATGGGGTATACTTAGAACAAACTTCCTCTACAAAGATGAGTTGTGAATCACACGCGTTCAAACATATTAACATTTCATTTAGTTTTGCTAGTTTATGGAACGGCTGTGGTTAAAGACAGTACAATGTATTTCATCTTGCATCTAATATCTACAGTGGCGCTCACGTTTTTGTTCCGTTTACCCTCATGGTTGTTACCGCGTGGTAAACGCCCGGTAACGCGGGCAATTTCACGTTTTTACCGCGAAAAACGGCTCATTTCCAAATATGGGAAGTATAGCCGGTAAAAAAAACGGTCACCCAAATATGGAAGCATACCCCGGTAAAGAGGTGTGTCCAAACGAGCAGCCAATCAGAAGATTCCCAGCCCGTTTATTTTCACGGCTCTTGCCTTTTCACCAATCAGCGAAGCGTGTCTTTGTCTAAATACTTCGATTTGTTTGTAAACATTGAAATGTAAGCGTCCATCTTATTGCTGATCTGTTTTATCAATATAAAATCTACAGTTTAATTAAAGTTGGCACGGACATTGTACATAATAAATATACTGTACATTAATAATTTCTCTAGATTTTACTGTAGATCTATCGCCCTGGATTTTAATTTTGATATTTGTCCCGTTCAAGTTTTCGTTTACTAAAAGTCAGAGACTATGTCGATCTCTGCTATTGAGTAGTATTTATTTTAGGCTACAAGAACCTATAGAGTGAGAAGCCTAGGCGATTATCACATAACATAGCCATTAATTCGGAGCGGCATTTTACTGTACCTGGTCTCGACACAAACAACAACAACAACAAGAAGAAATCTTTAAAAATGGTTTAAGAATTAACTTTTTAAAGTTTACAGCCCCTAACAGGGTCTACGGTCTTTTCAGGTAAGGGATATACCTACATATTCATATCTCATGATCAGGTTTATGGTAAAATGTCAGGTTTTAGACTTTTAGTTAACAGTTCATGAACACTGGTACTACTGTGGTTTGTTGTTCTTACGTCGTGCGTAGTCCTTAAGTCGTGCATGTACGATTTCCATATTTTTCATAAAGAATTCTCGGCTTCCGCACATCCGTGCACTGATAATTTTTGCAGTTTTACCTATTCTCGGCTTTGCCGTGATGTCATACTGACCAGTTAACCAACAGAATTATTAAGTCGTGTTCATTTCTTCATCCGGTAGAAATTAAGTGAAACTCGGTCTTACCGTTGACTTATATGCAAGTTTAAATTTAAACAAAACATTAATAATATAAAAAGGCTTTTGATAACATAGAAAGAACTATTATAAAACAATCTAGTTTTAAGGTAATGGAAGATCGTCAACTTCTTTCATTTCTAAGCTTTTGGTTATTATAATTATTCACAGTAATAGATGCATAGAGATCAGCGATGACAGCCGAGGAGTCGCCTTTCCTGAATGTTAATAATTTTCAGTACCCGGATGTACGAAGACGAGAATGACAGTCATACAGGCTTTAGTCATGTTAGTAGGCTGTACCGACATAAATTAAATTTGTATTTGTGAATCAACATAACCTCTGTATGTCCTACAACTTTGTTTTGACCAACTAATTCATTTGGCTCATCCTTTTGACCTGTTTTTTTATCTGATGTTTTTTCAGTCACATGAAGTTCTGACCCCAAAAAGTCATTTTTTAAAACCCCTGGCCAACAATCAAGTATATATAATACATATACTTGATAGTCGGTCCGGGGTAAAATTGATTATGTTGCAGAAGAGTCATTTTATAAAACACCTGGACAGACTATCAGCTTATAATTATAATATCAGGGTCCGTATATCAGTGTATATTACATGTAATCTAACAACCCCGATAATACCTCGTATTATATATACTTGATTGTCGGTCGGGATGTTTTATAAAAAACATGGCGAATGACAAATACAATTCGACAAAACTGATTCGACTAAATTTAATATTCGAATGTATGATCGTTAAAGCCCTACCAAGCATTATAAATGCCCGAAACCATGTGGCAATGACGTCTTTAAAATGACATCATGTATGCAATGCTTCTGGTGACGTTTCCCGCGATCTTTGACATTTTATTGAAATAAACTCAACAAAATTAGAGTTTGAAACATTATGTCGTAACATAAAATAAACAAAAAAATGTTGTTTTCTATGTCATATCACGATAATTTCACTTGTTTACACCAAAAGTAGTAATTTTCACTCTGGCTGCGTCGCTCATGAAAATATCACTTGGGTGCCCACTCAGTGAAATTATATCATGATCTTACACCAAAACCAGCAATTAGCATTTATATTGTCTGAGAATGACATTTATAATACCTCTGTGTTGTCAAAGTTTTTTTTTCCTAAAACTCTTATAATTTGATTGGTTAACTGGCCAGTATGACGTAAAGGCAGAGCCTAGAATATAGTGTTATATTCACCACAGTGGTCCGTACTGATGGGAATTTAGATTTAATTGTACATAAGCCACTTGACCACTTTGTCAACCACTTGGTCTTCGGACATTTACTAAAGTCTCCTTATGGTATATACAGTTAAACTTCGTTCGCTCGAACTTCATTCGCTCGAACACTACCGGATCGCTCGAACCCGACCGGCGGTCCCGGCAAAAGCTCTATATAAATCATATTGTTCCACCACCGAAACCTAGTATCCACTGCTAACAGATAATATTAAAGTATGGACAACCAAATCTACTTGTACATGTATTTTAAATTGTCACTACAGTTATCCAGAGAGAGCTGTAATTGAATAATAGACCTGTAAATTCACAGTCAACTCCTTGATTCAGAGACTTCTCCGAAAAGCTAAAGGCGAGAAAGACTATATACCCAATAACTTTGCTTCGTGGAGTGTTAGCTTTCTCGGAAATAGGAAGCAAATAGTGGTTATAACTCAAACAGGATAAACATTAAATCAGGTGTACTCCAGGGTAATATTTTGGGACCACTGCTCTTTCTGTTGTATATAATTTTGTCATGCATCTAGCCTTATGTATTTACCAATAATGATCTACCATAGGCAGTGCAAGTAAAGAATTGTAGGCGTTTTAGTGATGATACAAAACTACTGAAAAAAAGATGAGCATTAATATCTCTACTCAGACACCATTTTCATTTTATTGATTTACTTCATAACTATCTTATTAAAAATTTAATGTGTGTTTATGCCATAATGTTACTGACGTGGTGTCACTGAATCCAAGATGGCCGCAACCATAGAGCCGATATCGGGATGAACTCAGATTAAAGGGCATACCCTTTAACTGATGTCAAACTAAATAACCTCCAAAACATAAATAATAGAATCTTTGGATGTATTATAACTTAACCTAAAAGTTTTAACTACATGCATTCCCAGTCATTATTGATAAAATCAGCGATTCAAAATATACTGCAGTACCGGAAACCATTTAATAATCTATGTAGAGTTGTTGTTGTACAATTAATGGATGGATGCAATTTATTACAGAAAATATGAGGCAGTTTCCGCCTTAGGTTCTTCTTTGATATTGTATTTATTTATCAATTTGCGTTCATTGAATACATAATTTATGTTTCAGGAATGTAATATGCTAGATGTAGTGAGTGCCCCTTTAAAGAGACATACCCTATATCTGATCACAAACTGAAAACCTCCAAAACATAAATAATTGAATCTTTTGAAGTATCATAACTCAACCTAAAAACTCAGCCATGCATTTCCAGTTATTATCAATAAAATCAGCAGTTTGAAATATACTGCAGTACAATTAACCATTCAATAATCTATGTAGAGTTGTTGTTGTACAATTAATGGATGGATGCACTTTATAACAGAACACCTCTTTATTGATTAATTGTGGTAAAATGAGGCATTTTTCGCCATAGGTTCTTCTTTGAAATTGTATTTATTTATCATTTTGCGTCTATTGAACACATGATCTTTGTTACGAGAATTTAATCTGCTAGATGTAGGAGTGCCCTCAAGCGACATAAGTAATTACATGACAAAAAGCCTTCATCAACAAAACTGCAACAATTGTTTAAACAATATTAAGGTTGTCATAAAATTGACTGTCACTGCCAGGCATTTCTTTCTGGGGCTCAAACTGGCGTGTTTGTAACTGGAGTAGAGAAATGGCTGTACATTGCAGTATTCCAACAATTATCCCAAACCAAAACCACTATCTTAAGGTTGTAGCAAGGTCGCAGCAAGATTGCAGTCGCAATCATAATAAGCGTGCGGCAAACTTATTTAAGCACGCATTAAGATTGCGGTTGGAACATTCGCAACCTTAAATCTATTTTAAGGTTGCAGTGTTGTCGCAGCAAGATTGCAGTCGCAATCATAATAAGCGTGCGGCAACCGATTTAAGCACGCATTAAGATTGCGGTTGGAACATCTGCAACCTTAAATCTAGCTCGTGCAAGTTTGTTTACCATCGTGTCTTTTTCTAAGAAGCAATTTAAATCAAATTTTCATCAATATGTTTTTAAATATGAAAGCAGATAACTTTCGTAGCATTTAGTTTTTCTATTTGGACCTTGGATAACAATGAAATAGCTGTACATGGGTGAAAAGTTTCTGATTGATTTTCACTCTATAATTTCAATTGTTCTGCACACGTTAGAATGAAAAGACGTTCTCTAACCCGCCTCTACCCGCCTACTTTACTAATGCATACATACTGTCAGTTTTGTATAGTGGCATCCTTGGAAGTAGGATGAGGGTCAAAGTTTTGAATTCCCAGCAGTGGTTAGATCTGATTGGCCGGTTG
>JAFMSR010001459.1:0-27744 GCA_022818135.1 Saxidomus purpurata
TGACCCCTGGAGCAGGGCCAATTAAGACCACAGGGGCATGCTTTCAATAAATTGATAGAGGACAATGCTACACACCAACTACCCAAGCTCTAGGCCTTACAGTTTCTGACAAGAAAATAGTTTTATAGTTTTACTATATATTTCTATATAAAATATATGACCTCATGTGCGGGGATAATTTAGACCCCAGGTACACAATTTGAACAATCTTGACAGAGGTCAATTAGACAGTGCCACACATAAAATATCTAAGCTCTGTGTTTTGCAGTTTTGGAGAAGAATTCTAACTTTTTTCCCTATTTGTTGCCATAGCAACAAGAGTTCTGCATGGAATGGAATTCTTTGAACAACTTTGGTAGAGCTTCATGCAAGGAACATCCCTGCAAGTTTCATCACCACTGACTAGGCGTTTTCAGAGGAGACGATGTGTAAAGGCAATGATGGACCAATGGATGGTGAGTGATCCTAATAGCTCACCCTGGCACTTTGTGCCAGTTGAGATAAAAGCTATCATTTACCTATTTGGGTACAACTTTTACCAGTACATGTACACAACAATCAGAAAATTGAAAGAACAGTGTATGAATTTTACGCTTCTTATGAATGAAAACACCTCAATTAGAATCTATCTTAACAAAGAAAGTCACAACATCTGTACGTCCTGATCAAAACACATAAAGGAAAACATTGTGAAGTATTGATAATATCTCCTGCATGACTTCAAACCTATCTACTGTCGGTATTAAGCTGACAAATGGATTAACAATCTGTACAACAATACTTGTACAAAAACTGTACTATGTGCCAATCCAAATTGTTTTGGCATGTAAGAATGAGATTACCACACCTTTTATAAAATTACTATCTGTATAGTCTTTAAAATGTGAGAGTGTATTAGCCCATGCATGCAATACTGCTGAGATGACATACTAGACTGGACTTTTTTGGATTATCTGACCTGGTTACCTAGTTTTGACCCCACATGACCCAGTTTCGAATCGATCTGAGGTCACCAAGATCAACATTCTATAGTGCACAAAGTTTTTCTATATTTTCACCTGGTGATCTAGTTTTAACCACACGTGAACCAGTTTCAAACTCGACCTAAAGTTCAGCAAGACATACATTCTGACCAAGTCTCCCCGTGATTCCAAGGAAATTGCAGTTTCTATTGCTTGCACAACTGTTAACAATGTACAACAGACACAGTCCTATCACAATAGCTCAGATATTAAGACTATACAACATGTCCTGCCTGCTTACAGTTAAGGAATGATGGGAATAGTGTTATATGATGCAAGAGATGCCTGACTAACAGCACCATAGATGAAATGTACAAACAAATGTCCCTATATTTCTCCTGAACAAAGAACATCTGCAATACATTAAATTGGTCCATTCATGTGGAAGATAGACTGGAAACGAATTTGCATGTACCTGAAGTAGTGTTAGATCCTTAAGTGTGACCCTGACTTTGGGAGTAGATGGCTGGTTGTTAGGCATGACACACTGTTGCTGTATGAGTAACCATTGTGTGAAGTTATTTCTAATTCAGTCCATGCACGTGGAAGATACAGACCAGAAACAAAATTGCAGACAGACGGAGTCCCTGAACCAGTCATGTGACCAGTAGAGGACTAATTATAAGAGCTTACAGCCCAGACAAAGTTAAAAGCACCATTTCTGACCTTCACTCTCAGCGAACTGAATGTTGGTCTTTTGTTTAAATTTGCTGTCTCATTATGATGAACATTTGCATCAAGTTATTTTAAAATCCTTCACAGTCATTTTACCATTTTTGACCTTAAAATATGACCTTGATCTTTTAGCTATGGACAACCTTTTACTACTGAACAAGGTCTAATGTGCTCATTTTGACCTTTAACTTCAAAGTGTGTGCTTGACCATTGAGTTCAGGATCAGGGTCTTGCATGCAACATGTCATCTCATTTTCAACATCCTTTGATGCATTTAGAAGTTACCCTAAGTCAAGACTTCCCTACGAACAACTGACCGACAGACACATAGCCACAGGCACATACACTAAACCACTGGTGCCTCAACATTATCAACCTCATCTCAGGTGGGTGGGACAATAAACGTGAGAAATGTTAACTGTCAGAATCTAAGGTAAATACTCACAATAGCTATACAAGTTTTAACTACAGAACAAAATTTTGAGGCATGCAATTAAAAAAAATAATGCCCAACAAATTATCACCATACACATTATCATAAGCAACAACTGACTGAATACTTATCACCATCCAGTGGTTAATGAGAATGCGTTCTAAGGTCTTTTTCAATATTAAGCCAAGAGGTCCTAGCTGAATATTTGAGCAACTAAAACGAGAGGTCGGTGCAAGAACAATACATGGCTAAGTTGGAGGCAACCCAGTAAGCAGCTCACGAAAAAGAAGCGCTTGAAAACGTTTTTCTCTCTACATTTCACAACAGATGTCATATTTCTTCCCCTATTTTTGACTCTGGTAGCCATAATGTACAGCTATGAAGAACTATGCCAACAACTCTACCTCTACCACCCATATTGTGGGGTGAGAAAACACCCAACTGCTCTGAAGGGAAACTTCAAATTTTCAGACGTAAAATATAGAACTCTTCGTTATAAGCAGACTAAATCAGGAAACTGGGTAAAAAAATATGAAAGTGTGGCAATACAGATATGTTAGTTAAATCTGATTTAAACTGGCAGTGATTATAGGCACCATGCATTGTTCCGCTTTCTTGAAGGTGATCACTTATACAGGAAATACCTACACAAATGTTATGATATACAATGTAATAATACTGTTACACACATTGACAAATAAAATAAAAACAAGTATATATCGATACTCATTCACAATCAAAAAAAGTTCTCAAGAGTTATTCTAATACATGTATGTATGAAGTGTTACAATACAAGGTAACAGATACATTAACTCATACAAAATGTAACAGACAGATTCACAATGCCCTGAAAACCCATATAAATTACTCATTTGACAAGAACAATCATAGCATTCACATAATGCTCATTTTTCATCCGTATCATACATGTATTATGAAATGAACCACATACAAGCGTAAAAAAATATCAACCTAAAAACTTAGAAGAAAGACTTAAGACTTAGATGTCTTAAGGAAGAGGGTCATAAGGTGCTGAGATCAATTAACCAGCAGCGAAGCAGTTTACTTTGATTTTGACAGTGTGTTGCATATTAGTAACAAGAGGGTCATCATGGCTCTATACTTCTCACCCAAATTCCATTGCAATATATGCTCGTCTTCAAAATCCACTGGGTTGTCTTATTTTGAGAGACTGAGTTCTTGTAACACACTATATTCCATTACTTGAGGATATCAGTTTGCCATGAAGCAACTATTATTTAGTAAATCTGGTAGTGTCATACAAGGACTAGTCCTATGAAATAAATTTAAGACGTGTACAAAGGTTAATGAGGAGAACATTTTTTTCAGCCCTCTGTCTATCCATATGGGAAAATGATCTATGCCATCTAGCAGCAATGTTTTAAGATGAATCAAGATCTCGTAAACAATTTGGTTGAAGGTTACTAAGAATCATTCTTGCGAGTGTGAAGCTTTTTCTAAATCTGACCAATGCTTTCTGTTGAGAGAACTATTTTAGTTTTCCATACTCTAATATAGGATTAATAATTCAGGTCACTTTTTGGCTTTGTTTTTTTATGAATTAATATGGCTTGAACAACCTTGATAGAGGGTCAACCACTGAACAGTTTTGTGGAACTATTAAGAAATACAGCCATTGGTTTCCGACAAGAATATTTTTAAAGGATTTCCTATATATTAAGTCTATATAAAGCATGTGACCCCTGAGTGGGACAAGTACAGACCCTAAGGGCTGAATTAAAACAACTTGGCAAAGGACCACTAGATAATGCTACAAAAATTCAAACATCTGAGTTCTGTTCCTCGTGATTTATAACAAGTAGATTTTCTCTATTTCAGTTACGACATTCTCAGTCACCCACTGTATCTCGCTCACATTTAGTTCACAATGAAGTCTTACATGTGTTAAGGTGAAGCTGTTTTTTTTCCAAATAAGGTCATTTCATTTCATCCTGAATGATATCACAGTGATCAACCTGTGTTCATATTTTCACTGTTATCAACATGTGTTCATATTTTCACTGTGATCAATCTGTGTTAATGATTTCACTGTGATCAACCTGTGATAATGATTTCACTGTGATCAACCTGTGATAATGTTTTCACTGTGGATCAACCTGTGTTCATGTTTTCACTGTGATCAACCTGTGTTCATGTTTTCACTGTGATCAACCTGTGTTCACACTGAGAGTAGGTTTGGATAATACTGTATAGATAGGTGTCCTAGTCACAACCCAGCATTTATTCATATTCTAATATCTGTTTATGATAAAATAGTAAATACCTGAAATAAAGAGGAAAAATAGAGTTAACATTTACAAAGTTAAAACAGATCAAAATCCTGTCACTCTCTCACTTTAAATCTGTCAGTTCCCAGAGAATATCAAAGTTCTATTCCTAAAAATTAAGTACAAAACTACAAAAATGATTTGGTATATTATATTTTTCACATATGTAAGTGCATACACTTCTTTCTAACACAGTAAACTCATTGTTTCCATTTAAATTTCTTCTTTGTACTGGAGTATGTTATATCCACAAAGCTTTTCATGTTTAGAAGAAAAAACGGGCACACAAATGTGTTTTATGTCGGATTTTTTACTTGTAGTTTTTTGTTTACGCAATGTATACTAAATAGTCATTTTTTTTTGCCCACCCCCCCCCCCTTTTGATCAAAATCATTAGTCAATACTGTACTCTGCACCCTTGTAAATCAAAATGTCTCTGTAATTAATGACTGTTTGATATGGCCTAACATTTTTTTTTGTCATTCACACAATTATTACAAGCATCTAAGTGCCATCCTGATATATGACTGTGCATGAAAACATTAAACCTTAAGGCCGTTCTCTGGTATCTGATTTCTAGTACTTATTATTTCTTGGCTAACGGTTTACCTTCAGTAACTGCTCTTTTCACACTAGAGATAGATGGAGTGTGAAATGATCATATGTCATGGTAACAGAATGAAAATGGACTATCCATCGACTGACAGGCCAGCAAGACAACAAACTACATGTATATTTACCTTTATACATGTACATTAATATAGTATGTTACAATACAGGAGACATACCCTTCACTATTGAGCACCTCCTGAGGCAGAGCACGTGTTATTAGATGATCATCACATTTGAACCACTGGTTCTTATGCTGTCGTATAAAACATGTATAGTGGCCACATTCTATAGTGCCACTGTGATTTACAACTGCAAACAATGAGTACCTGAAATGTAATGTATACATACCTCAAAACATCGGAAAAATGTTTCATGCATATGAAAGCAGTGGTATCAGGAAATTTTGGCTATTTCGATTAAAACATGGTCCAGTTAGTATTGTTTTTTTTGGTATGTAAGTACATAACCAACAAAATACACATAGTTTGGGGGATTTTTGACCTATGTTTGTACATCACCGGAACAAAACCCTAGTTAACTTCCCACATTAAGATTTTTTATAGATATCTAACATCTGCACATACAGTATATCATTATTTTTTTATTAAAACCATAATACAGCAAGATATCTAAGCTATTCTACAATGAAGCATTCAACTTATATGTTCACTAACTGGAGATTAAGCACAATACTGCAAATTGGCAAATTTTCACATGACTGATTTGTTAACAGACAGAATTATCGCGAAAGCAGAATTTACTAATATAAAATTAATTTTTCATAAGATTTTTTAATAAGCAAAGTGGGAAATTTATGAAAATAGCGAAAAATAAAATAATCTCAAATATCACCCAATTACAGTATCTGAATGTCCTACTTGTTAACATCAATGTCCTAATGAGTGATGTGTCATTAGTATTTATTTATTTATACTTATCTATTTATTCTCTTTTGCGAAACAAGTTCTTACAACTTAGATTAATTGCTCGCGAGACTCATTCCAGATGAAATCAATTTCAAAGAGAGAAAGAGAGACAATGTGGAAATATCTGTGCCTTGCCTAAAGACACAACCATCATGGCACTGGTGGGGATTGAACCCGGGACTCTGAGCCCAATGCGCTACCACTACACCTCCACATTCTTTATAGTGTCATTAATATCTAAATGACCTACTTGTTTTTACATGAAAGCCCTTTGGTAGAGATATGAACACTGTCATTAACATTGGTCTTTGAAGACGACATGAATGGTGTCATGTCAAGCTCTTCTGGGAAAGAGACATATGTAGAAATCTTCTTATGGTAACCCGTAGAATGCTCAAATCGCTGAAACACAAAGTGCGAAGGTATTTGGTCAAATGAATGAATATTCTCTTCATCAAGAAAACATTTAGAAGGCCAGAAAAAGTTACATTTTATGAAAAAGACATTTTCAAAAGCTCTCAATACTCTGTGCAAAAGGTTTTAAAACAATTTCTTTAATTTATAACAATAAATTATCGCTTACAGAACCAATCGAAACAATGGAGAATGTAAACAACATTATGAACTATTAACTGCAGGTCAAAAGAGAACCAGTTATCAACAAATTATCATTTATACAATAAATAACAAGGCCCAGGCGATACCTTGAGATGAAAGCAAGCCACAATAGGCAATTTCTTCATGGTGAGCTGTTTTGTAGACTCCTGGTAGCAACCACAGTTACTACATTTGATCTTTGCTGAACTACCAAGGTGTTCAGGCTTAGTAAATCTACAAATAACATTACATTTAACGGTCAACATCAAATTACACATAATTATCAGTTATCAGTAAGTTTTTTCTTTTCCTAAGGCAAAGTGACTGCATTTTTCATGGTTGTAAGTAAAGGTATTTTCCTGACACAAGAACTTCTAATTTAATTCTTTTCATGCACGCAATCTGATGATTGTTCACAATTACTGTAGCATAAAGTTAGAATGCAACACCTATATTGCCATTGGCAACCACTTTCCAACTTCCTGGTTATATTTTTATTCCTTCTAACACAAGTATCAGGTAAAAGAAAATCACTTTTTTTTTTTACAAAATCAGGAATTACATAATTTAACCTCAGGACAAAATTTGAAATTTAACCAGTGAATTTTGATTCAATGACAGGTTAATACAATGTTTTGTAAGTTTCAATATTAGATCATGTCTTTTTCTGACAAATGTCATATGTACTAACTAAACAAAATGTGTAGATTTTACCTCTTTAAGCAGTCTAGTAATGAGGTAGGATCGTAGTTTCCTGGGCTGTTTGAGTACCCTGAAAACATATGACATCATAAACAAACATATCTTTTCCTGTAAACAGCAGAAATTCAAAATGATTTTATTGCACAACTCAATAGTTTCATGATGAGAATGTAAGCAAATCTGCTGGCACCAGGTCTATCTGCTCTTTTCAAACAGTGTAGACTATGGACAGCTGACACTACTACTATGCTACTTGTAACTCAGTCCTTTCCCACCTTTTCGTTCCTCTATTTTCTTTTCAGGTAGCATTTTTATGAAAAGCAAAAAAAAAAAAAAAATTGAAATCAGAACACGGAAAAGTTTATTGAATAAATTTGGTAATTGTAACAATTTCTTTAACAACAAAATGACAATGAAGCATTATTATACCTGTTATTGGAGAAGGGTTTGAGCCATTATATAGTCCTGGTCCTAGATCAAGTGAGATATCCCAAATAGGATCTATAGTTGTAGATACATTACTGAAACAAAACAGTAAAAGTTTCAATGAAATTGGAGATGTTTACCTGACTAAAGTCCAAAATCCCCAAACAAGACCTCCCTACAGCACCAATCTCCCTAAACCAACATTTTCTTTTCAATTGTGTCAATTATTTAAAACAAGAGGGCCATGATGGCCCTTTATCGCTCACCCAAGTACAACTGCTTTTAACAAAGTTGCTAGAAATCATCAAAACAACCTTTCTGACAAATATCATGGATATCTGGGCTGAAAATGTAACATCTAGAGTGTTAACAAGGTTTTTCCATATTTGGGCTCTGTGACCTAGTTTTTGACCCCAGATGACCCATATTCGAACTTGGGCTAGAAATCATCGAAACAACCTTTCTGACATATTTCCAGGATATTTGGGCTGAAAATGGTACCTCTAGAGTGTTAACAAGGTTTTTACTTTGGGCTCTGTGACCTAGTTTTTGACCCCAGATGACCCATATTCGAACTTGAGCTAGAAATCATCAAAACAACCTTTCTGACAAATATCAAGGATATCTGGGCTGAAAATGTAACATCTAGAGTGTTAACAAGGTTTTTCCATATTTGGGCTCTGTGGCCTAGTTTTTGACCCCAGATGACCCATATTCGAACTTGGGCTAGAAATCATCGAAACAACCTTTCTGACAATTTCCAGGATATTTGGTCTGAAAATGTAACCTCTAGAGTGTTAACAAGGTTTTCCATATTTGGGCTGTGTGCCTAGTTTTTGACCCCAGATGACCCATATTCGAACTTGAGCTAGAAATCATGAAACACCTTTCTGACAATTTCCAGGTATTTGGGCTGAAAATGTTACCTCTATAGAGTGTTAACAAGGTTTTTCCATTTTGGGCTGTGTGACCTAGGTTTTGACCCCAGGTGACCCATATTAAAACTTGAGCTAGAAATCAACCAAACAACCTTTCTGACAAATTGCCAGGATTTTGGACGAAACAGTGCTCTAGAGTGTAACAAGATTTTTCTTTTTTGGGTCATGTGACCTAGTTTTCATCCGAGATGACCCATATTCGAACTCGTCCGAGTAATTACTGGGACAAACATCCTGACCAAGTTTCGTGACATTGAGGCAAAAATGTGCCACTAGAGTGTTAACGAACTAAATGTGGACGGACGACGGACAATCATCGATCCTAATAGCTCACCCTGAGCCAGCTCAGGTGAGCTAAAAACTGACCTCTCCAGAACAACACCTCCCTATAACAAACACGTTTCTGTGTTCCCAAGGGTGATTGCTCCAGAGAGTTTGTATGGTAAACACAAGGGAGGTCTATGATCAATTGGCTTCTATTTTTAGAAGAATATTGCGTTATAGCATTTAAACTTAATCACAATTGAACACAATTATTAACATTAATTAAAAAGGTTTATGAATGATAATATTTCACAGTTTATGAATACTCATTAAACAGATGATAGCTTTAAAGAACCTGTTTGTAATGAACACTAGAACATACTTGCAGTGTTGACATGTGACATCTGACTGCAGACCACCAGTGAAAATTTGGTCTATTATACATTGGCAATTATGTGGACTATTTGTGCTTCGGCCGTTTGATCCAGCTGTAAATGTTATCATATGACTGTGTTATGTTTAAGTCTTTTACAGAAACAATGTTTTAATTTGCAGGCAATTCTCTTATAAATGCACATGTGCAAATAATTTTAAAACTTTTGAAATGAATAGAATTTTTGCTAGAGAAATAAGGCATACATGAGATATCTATGCAGGCATCAGCAAAAAAAATCTTTAAAAATTTATCATAACGTCTTAAAAACGTCATGTATCATTTTATTCAAGATTAAGTACAAACAGGTAATGTTATTACATGAAATTGAAAAGTGAAAGTAATTTACCAATACAATGCCTATGAAGAAGATCTAAAGCTGCTATCAGGAACTCATGGGCATCTTGTTGCTCGTAGCCTGCAAGGTGACGGGCACTTGTCCATACCAGGTGTAACAGGCGGTAAGGAATGTAAGTAGAGCTTATACCAGAGTAAAACTGAAAAGTATTGACAAATTATTTACTTTTAATACTTTATGTTTCACAGAATTGTACTTCGGCAGCCATTTGAAATTATTCTAAAAAAACAGCTGCAAAATTAATGAGCTCCTTGGCTGAATTGTTATAATGGTACGAACTTACAGTATACCATAGCCTTTATACAAAATTTATATATAACTTAAAAACTTAGATGAACTGTATAATTTAAAAATGGAATCTGAAATATTCAAACAGCCAAACTAAGATTTCTTATTTACATTAGAGACGATTGAATGGTTCCAAAATGAATCCTGATACTTAGATAGACTTGTGTACTTAAAACGACAACACTTGAAAAAAAGAATTCTGCAACGTTTAAAACCACTAATTAAATGGAAGTTTTACACTATGTTTGCTCCACATATTTACCTCTTGAAAGATCCTAGAAAGTTCACAGACAAGACACTGTTCATTAGCTTCCTTTGACATTTGACAGATGTGTTTATCAGCGAGGAAATATTCTCTTAGCACCGGGGTGTGTATCAATGCTTGAACTATTGAGTTCATGAAGCATGTATTACCTAAATTGATCAGACCTCTTAAACCTATTGAGAAATAAAACCATACTGTCAGTAACAGTGTAAAATATACAATATAATCTCTTTTTCAATCTCATTCAAAAATAAATCTGTGAGCTCTGCTGCAGTATAAAACTGAAAGGCATTTTATGAACATTGAATGACTCCAGACTCAAAACTGTCTTGGATTCAGCCGATTTAAGACACTCTGATGAGTCAACTGAATGTTTTCAAGGAAGACATAGCTTCTTGTTTCATGGGTGTTGCGGTGGTCCAATTGTTAACACTCTGGACTACCAATCCTGTGGTCTCGGGTTCGAACTCTGGCTGGGCACTGGAAATTTTAGAAAGTCTTTTCAGTGTTTGCCACCCATCTAGAGATGAACTGGTTAGAAACCCAGAGGTAGTCTCACGTGTATCGGTGCTTTACCCCGGGCATGTAAACAAGAACCAAGGGGTCTATTCATAAAAGAGCTAGGGTCTGGTACCCCGATTCCCTTGTATATGCATCTGTCTCTCTTCAACCTGCACCTGTCAGGACTCTTGGCAAGTTCACCCAGGGAGAAGTCCCAGGGTCGACCGGGCCTTATAAACAAAGGAAAAAAAAAAAAAGCGTTTTGTTCCAATATTAATGACTCTTATAGAGGACAATTTAAGCTGAATACACAAACATCACATATATATACCTATAGTGGAGCTTTCCTCTACACGACGTCTCTTCGTGTTCCGCCTCAGTAACTCCATTTCTCTGTGATTTGGTTGCCATGCTAAAAACTGGTTGGATACACCTGATACAAACATGACAACAATGTCACATGAGTCATGACAGTACATATTACATTTAACTTTTCAAACTTTAAATGTTTCCTTCGTTAACCAGGAACAGTGAAAAACTAAACTTTTCTGGTACATTCTCAAAACAAAATAATTAAGTTTTTATCATCGACTTGACAAATCTCGATCTGATCCCAAATGTCAAGGGCGAAGCCTAAACCATGCTTATTAAAAAATTAAGGCAATGAATTTGATATAGTCTACAATTTTAAAGAATTATTTCTTTTCATTACTTTCAGAGCTGAGAGATGCCATTTAATAACCTCATTTTGACTAACCACATAGTTTCAAATTTGACATTGTGCTTATCTGAAGAAAAGAATATGTAACTTTTCATTATATGTTTAGAAAATTACAAACTGTGGCATTTATTGTGCATTCATGGTTTTCCTTTTATTTGACTTGGGGATCAACTTTTTGACCACACATGACTAAGATTCAAATTTAATTTACAGATCAGTAACACAATCAGCCTAGCTTTTATCATATATTTTGTATAAAATATGGCCATTAGAGGGTACTCACATACTAAATGAGTACAGGCAACTGCAGCCTCATCATGCAATCACAACAGCTCACCTGATCACAGAAGAAAGTGCTAAAAGGTGTTAAAATGGATCAGTAAGTAATGGTCTACATCAAAGTTCTATTATTTTTCATTCATAAATCACTCCTTCTACCTTGAGTTGAAGTCCTGTTGTTTAAATGCCTGGCTATCTTTTCAATATCTCTGTCATAAACATAATCTCTGCACGCAAAACAGTTCACCATCCCATATGTCATATCAACAGCTGAAATGGATAAAAAGACTTCTATATATATATAAATCAACACTCGTTTTTTAAAAAAAATTTGATAACAGATGAATAGATTTTAAAGCAACAGACCATCCTTTTTTTAATTTTACTCAGGAAAATAATTTCTTGAAATAAACTGCTATAATACATACCTAGCCAGTGTTGGTTAACAAAGGCATGATCCTGGATATGATTGTCTTCATAGCAACCAAAATACACACATGAAAGGCAGGCATGTAATCGTACCCCATGTTTTCTACATGTATGACATACACTGTGTCGCGCCTGCAATAAATCAATGTCAGTTATTACACACTTAACTGAATAGGAAGTGATTTAGTTACCATACTCTAGATTTTCAAAATAAAGCCCTTGGTTTTTCGGTACAGACATGATTACTGAAGATGGCTCGTTGGTCTAGTGGTAAAATTTTAGACTATCAACCCAATGTGCTGGGTATAAATCCCGGTCGGGCACTGGAAATTTCAGAGATGCTCTCAAGTGTAAGGTCATGTACTGGTTCATCCCAGGTAAAAGGCTCGGCTTGTATCGGTGCTATCCAGTAAGCACAGTTAAGAACTAGGGTATAGCACATGGATTCACATGCAACTGAATCTGTTTCTTTATTACATAGATCAGCATTTGTCAGTTTCTCCTGTACATAATGATGATGGTTGCAGTTGTGTAAATAAGTCAGGGTATACATATTTGAATCACGCTGAACTATTTTTCTCATCTTTGGATGGTACTCAAATTAAACTGGAAAAAATTATCTATAAAGTAAGTGGCAAAGACCTAAAAGGAAATGGTAGCTATCTTTGGTCTTGCAGGTTAAAATGAAACACTTCAGATTTAAAGGTAACCATCATCAGCCTCTCCATGAACGATTTGAGTGTGGTACTTCTTTGAGTGTAACCTTGTAGACTTATAAATAGTGGCTATTGGAAAGAAAGTAATATTACGATTCTTTTCTACTTGACCGATGCATTATGGATCCAGAAATTTTCAAGGTGTGGCAATATGATGGCATGTCAAAACAACTGAAAATTCATCATACTTCAAAACTAATTGTTCTGCTTATTGTTAACTGAATTCAGTGATAGACCACAACTTTTCGATGTTAATAGTTAGATTTAGGTATTCTTTGAAAAGTTCTTTTCAGCTGTTTGCTGTCAGCTGTGTCAGTCACCTTGCGACGTCTTGCATCGACTGTTTTGCAGCTTATGAAACACGCATGCAGGATTCTGTATGATTCAGTGCCTTTCTCAGTCTTTAACGCTTGTAGATGTGGACAGCCACTTAAGGTCATTGCTTTCTTATTTGTCTAAAACGCTTTCGTTTCCCATATCGAAATGTGCCTTGTTTGAACATTTCTTTTTGTTGACCATGCGCATTATCTCACTGCGCATATTTTGAGCTTCCGGCTACTTTCATTTTGCGAGGAAAACAGCACATTTTGTTATGCAGTTTGGTAGGCCTATTATTTTCATATAACACATATTTACTAGCATATTAACAGCCATATTGAAACATAAGCATTTGATAATCATGTTTAATAAGAAGAAATTGCATGTCAAACGACCCTATTTACGATTTTCACAGTATTCGGGTAATTGAATTTCGGATAAGTCTTCTTCTCTGGTAATGGCAACCGGTCATAGTTGACTATTATGGCCATGCTATGGGTTTAAGAAAAGAGAAAGATTGCCAAGCCTCCCAATCTACTCAATCCATCCAAGAGGACTTTGACGATGTGATATAAAAAAGTGATATAAAAAACAGATGCAATATAAGTGTAAGTGGGGCGGTGTAAGAGAGGCTGCTGTACAGGTGTTTTCAAACTAATTTGATGCAAGCTTGAGGAAATATTTCCTAATTACCATCCACCGTGGGATATGATAATGATCTTGTGCCTCATTCTGTCACACATTGTCTTGTCTTTTTCTGAAGAACCATGGACTGACTGGAATTCAGTGAAACTTTTTTCATACATTGCTTCACTATCAGGATGTATTTATATTTAGGACATGCCCAAAGTAATAGCTCCTTCTACTTCAATGATTTTTACAGAGTTATTGCCATTGGATTACATTTTCATAAACTTTTGTATCTATAATGCTCTCAGCTCCCTTTTATTATCAGATCTAGGAAAGTGTGTTTTTTAACAGAATATTATTCTGTAAGTTCTATAAATTTAAATATTTTCTTAAATATGTAAATATAGAGAATGAGTTTCTTAAATATGTAAATATACAGAATGATTTTCAAATTTCTTCAAAACACAGTGCTAGGAATTCCTGTACCTTTTTAATGTTTGTAAATGTGTTTAGCTTAAAATATGTTTTGTTTTTGTTTCTTTACAAAATTATGAGTTAACATTGTATTTTGTCAAGTCAGAACAAGACATCTATTATGGAATGAGGTGTTTCTTTGCAGCCTATAGAATCTGATATCATAAGTTACAAAAAGTAACGTGACAAGGAATTGCTCACCATACAGTTCTTTACAGTTATTCCATATAAATATACATACATACATGGGGTATGTCCGTGCATACATGGATGAATCTAACTTTACTCATGCGTGCATGGGCAAAGCCACCTTAACACCTTTGAGCATGCATGCATGGACAAAGTCATAGTCACCTTGGCACCTTTACACATGCATGCATGGACAAACCAACCTACTTTGATTGCCGGTTCTAACAAGGACATTTATATCATGCTATGAGGGAAAGCATAATTTTGACTCAAATTCAATGAAACTTCATAGACTGCTTCAATATCAGGTGGAGATGCACATATCTTCAGCATATTCAGCCCAGTAATTTTTCATGGAGTTACTGCCCTTTGATTACTTTTTCACATGCCTTATGGCTTCAGTTCAGCGTCATTTCTCACCTTTGTGCAGACTTTTCCGGGCTATTTCTCAGAAACTCTTTTGAAGTCAATGAAACTTCGATAAAACTTCATAGACTACTTTATTACCAAATTGAGGTATTATCAGGATGTTCCAGTTCAATAATTTTTCAAGGAGTTAATGCCCTTTGATTACTTATTCATAATGTATTTGTCTGTGCTATTTCTCAGCAACCTCAGACTTTAATCTCTACAGCAACACATGCTGATAATACTTTAACAAAAAATTCATTTGAATAACTATTTATTGAAATAGGGCAAGGTCTTTCAAATAGTACTATTTGAAAGACCTTGAATAGGGTTAGTCAGAAAGTAAACATAGCCTGAATTTTTTTTTTTTCGTATATTAAAGGCAAATTTAAGCATGAAAGATTGTAAGTGCAAATGCACAATAACTTATACAGTAAAGCAATTTTATGATATTTACGGTACATACAGATAACAGCACTGATACTGAAAACGCTTTCTGAATGGTGTAAACAGACTTTGAAGAAACCATGACAACAGAATCCGTGCTGACAGCTGTAGGTGGCGCTACTGGACTGCTGTATGTTATCTATTGGTTCCTCACTAACAGAAAGAAAACTGATGTGAAAGGAAAAGTTGTACTAATCACTGGTGGTAATTCTGGTTTGGGGAAAGGTAACTCAATTCAACATCAGCATGTTATATTAAACTCATCTACTGTAAAATTAACTGCACATCAGTATTTAAATTGCTATTACATGTCAGTGTTCCAGCTATGATTTAAAAAAGGCAAGGATGCTGTTGGAAAACGGGCACTTAAGAGCACACAAAACTGATAAAAAGTGCATGTTCAGTTGCTCTATTTCTTAATTAAATTTAGATTTTGAATACTGATTTACTGACTGGGCATTTCTTAGCTCCTATTAAACTCTTAGTGTCTTATAAAGGAGCTACGGTATGTGTATTTTGTTATTAAATTCAAGAAATATTCCCTTACATAGCAGGACATAGCAGCATGCCAGAGAAAAAGGCAGGGTGCACAGGAACAGGGGCAGGGCACTGCATCCTTCTATTCAGTGCTAGCTAGAACACTGACATGTTTATCATCATGCATCCAGTATGCCAATGTATTTATATTTGGAAGGAAGACTGTTAATCTTTAGGAGTCTCTTGGGATGCAAAAACATGCAAGTCATTTTGTCATTCAGTGTTACACATTTACTGTTGTGTGTGTTACACATGTTACACATTTACTGTTGTGTTGCAGCTTTTATATCGCATTTAATTACTTAATAACTTTTAAAAGGAATGAGCTAGTTTGTAACCAAACTTGGTACATGTGCAGCTGATATGGGGAGGAAGTCTTGATATGCATTTCGGTTCACCGGGACCAAGATGAAGAAAACTGTTTGTTGACGAGAGTATGAATCACTTTAAATGATTGCTGTGGTAATCATTATAATATTGATTAATTTAATGATGTTAAAATGAGGCTGTGACTGGTGGTGTTCAATTATAACTTTATACTTTATATCTCTGATAATGCATTATTGACTTTTTAAAGAGGTTACGAATATTGTTCAATTTTCTACGCATTTTACGCTGTTGTTATTGTTTACAGCATGTGCCAATATCTTCTATCAGCATGGCAGTAAGGTGATTTTGGCAGGTAGAAATACAGAGCAACTGGAACAAGTGAAGTCTGATCTCATCAGCCTGCACTTACAGGTAGCATAACAAGCTTTTCTCGCTTTCTCTTCAGTATTTAAATTGGGTAATTTTCGCGATTTGTGAGCAGACAAATTTATTAGGGAATTTTAAAATCAGGAAAGGAGAAATGTCTAATATCAAATCTATGTGAAATGAATCCTTCGCAAGATATTTGAATTAGGGAAGTGGGAAATTTGCGAAAATATCAAAAATTAAATAATTTCAAATTTACCAAATTTACATTAATAATCATGCATTCTTGTATACCAGATCAAGATATCTGCAGTTTTACAAGTGCTGGAAAATCGCATCTTACATCCACCCATTTAATTTAATTTTGATGTATATGGGTAGTGAGTTTGTACCTTCTGAAAATAAAGAATTTATTATCATTATTACTATTATGACTCACATGAATTACTTGTGATGTAACGTTATACTGTGACGTCACTTCCCCAAACAAAGCATCTGAATATTGTTTGTATTTATATCATAACGCATTATTTCGATAAGTTTGCATTTAGAAATCTTTTTTTAAAGCGCAAGACGGTATGCAAGAAAAAGTTTCTATCATGAGACATTTGGTTCAGATGGAAATATCTGACACCTCGGGTAACTATTTTGCGGGTACTCAGCAGAGCCTTGTTCCCTTGGTGACGGATATTTAGATCTGAACCTCGTGCTCATGACAGAAACTATTAATATGTCTTTGATGCAATCAGTTAACTCAGAAATCACTTCTTCTGAAAGTATAATTTTGCAGCTTTTATGTGTCAGTCTGTAGACAGGTACCCGATGCAGTTAAATTGACTTTTTATAACTGCAGTCAAGCATGTGTTAAAGATCACCTCTGAATCAAGACCACCCTGTGAATAAAGACCCAACAGAAACATCACAGTGCACGATTCATCTATAGAAGAAACACTGTGAATAAGGACCACTTGCAAACAAAGACCACATTTGTAGGTTCCTGACAGTGAACTTTGTTCACAGGTATGACTGTATTGCCCCTTTGATTTTCAACACATGGTTCTTAAGGTGAAAAACATTTCTTGCTCAAAATGAATCAAGTCAGTACTTTGAAACAGTTTTATGCTTGTATTGATTAGGTAGCCTGCACTTCCCCACTCTATCCCTCTATAGAGGGGATACTGAACAGGGACAATTTAGAACATATACTTGAATGTATGTTGTAGGGTGAAGGCAGAATAGCTGTTTTACAACTGGACCTCCAGGATTTGCAAAGTTTAGAGAGGAAGGGTGTTGAAGCAGCAGATATATTTGGCAGTGTTGATATATTGATAAACAATGCTGGTATCAGCTACAGAGGTAGTATAGAAGATACAGACATTGATGTACACATGAAGCTTATGACGGTCAATTACTTCGGTCAGATTGCTCTTACTAAAGGTATTGTTTGTTTGTTATGCTTATTTGCTGTTGCAAATATTATCTGATTACTGTACAGTCAAACTTGTGCTAAAGACCACCTCTGAATAAAGACCACCCTGCAAATAAAGACCGGCAGGGAGATCACATTGCACCATTCATCTGTAGAAGAAACACTGTGAATAAATACCACCTGCAAACAAAGACCACATGTGTACCCTTTGTTCACAGGTTTGCCTGTAGTAGTTAAACAGTTTAAAATTTTCTTGCAAAGATTTTTTCAGACTTACATAAATTATGTTACACATGTTATTGGATGACACAAGGTTTGTGAAAGTTTGATCAAACTGTTAAAATGTCCTGCCATTTGTGTATTGAATACACCTGTTGTAAGCAGTCACTTACTTAAGGGACCACTTTTGATGTATACATCCAAGAAAATGTCCCATATGATTCTTGTTTGGACAGATTATATGTTTCATGGTATTACAGCTATACCTTACACAAGCAATGTTTAGTAAACAGCATGCATCATACATGGCAATATGATGTACATGTGTGTAAAAGTACAATCTGACATTCAAATTGTAACACATTTCCAGTCAGTGTAGTTATACTACCTTCCTTTTGCATTTTAAATGTTAATGTGACATTTTGATAAAAATTGTGAAAATGTTAACATTTCAATCTGTTATGTTTTATGTTTATTGTAGCCATACTACCATACATGCAGAAGTCAGGGCGTGGTCATATAGTAGCCATCAGTAGTGTTCAAGGTAGAATATCTCAGGCATACAGATCTGCTTGTAAGTAGGACTCTACTGTTGCTTTTCTTCTACCATTTAGAAATTGTCATAAGCGATTACCCTTATTATGGCAAATTTGGCTTTAAGGCTACTGGAGGGGTGGTGTAGAGGTTAAGGTGCCTGCTGAACATCCCGGGTTCGAGCCCCACTGGGTCATTTACGTACATACTCATTGTAAGCAGACTCAAGAGTGATTCGAAAAGCTTTCTTCACAATCGAGCTAAAATAAATAAGTATAAACTAAAGGCTTTTTATTTTAAATGTCTTATTTTCAAAAATGTTATTTATAGACTTTCATCTATATTTAGTTCAAATAGAAATTGTCATACAAGTACTGTAAATCATGAAATATTTGTAAGAACTTTATTTTTTCAAGAGCACTCCTTCACAAATTCATCATTTCGCTAATTCAAAGTTTACAGGAAATTATTAATATTGTTACAACAGTGTGAACCAGGGGGATTACTGGATCCCTAATTCAAGGTCTTGTGAATTGACATGGAGTTAAAAAAATACGTACTTTTTGTCTCGCAAATTTAAAGCGATTTACAGTATGTTGCCTTTTTACCAAATTTCCAAATTATTATCATTGAGCTGCTTGAAGGAATTGTTTGTTTGATCAGGTACATGTCTTGAGAATGGCTGACTGGAATAACAAACAAAAAATGTCAATAGCATTTGGTATAAATGTCTATCTTGCCATCAGTCTGTGTCACATAACATGTTTTATTAGTCCCTCTAATTAGGTCAGTATTATTACCTTTCAGTTTATGAGCAAAATTATAGCCTTTTACAGAACAGCGGAAAATGTTAAATTAATAAATAGAACTACAGTGTTCTTGGTGATCTGTCATTGCTTTGGGATTCACATTTAGTGAGTTTTATTCTTTTGTCTCGGGTAAAATAAATGAGCATGGAAGTGTGATGTGTGTTATTTATTACAGATGCAGTGTCCAAGCATGCAGTACAGGCTTATTTTGACTGTTTGAGGGCAGAGATGTCTTCTAGTAATATACATGTGTGTGTTGTAAGTCCAGGATATATACAGACCAACTTGTCCAAGAATGCTGTTTGTGCAGACGGATCAAATTATGGAGGTAAGAGCATTTTTTATGTGGCTTGACATATATAAGAATTGCTTTGTGCAGAGTAGTCACATGTTGGTTGTCAACATTTATTTGTTTTAATACTTTATTTTTTGCTCTACTGGACAAAGTCCAGCAAAGCTTATGCCATGGTGGTTTGTCTGACTTCCGTCGTTGATAGCACTCTACAGGTAACAATTTTCATTTGGATTTACATGAAACTTGCTCTTAAGGCTGTCTGCAACCTGTAGACTGTAGATGATCCCTATGGTTTTTGGGGTTAGAGTGTTAAGGTCAAGGTCACAGTGACCTCCGTTAGATTTTTCTTGATAATGCTGAACACTTGATCAGGTACAACATCCAGAGTCAGTGTCTCATTATGGGTACAAAATCTAACACAAACATTCATTATCCCCCATCATAACTTTCTTACAAATTCATGTCTTTATTTGATGCTTTTTGAGAGAGTTTGCTTGTCTTACACAAGATTAGTGAAACTTATCTTTCTTGCTTGCAACTCAATATCCACCTTGGGGTTTAACTTTCTATACCCTACAAACATAAATTATTTTTAGCGCGAGGTTATACAAGAATTACATTGCTCACCCTTTTCGTTGTTTGTCAGTTGACCAGCTACTGATTGTGTCTGGCAAATGACTATTTTATTCTGTAAAGGATGTTGTTATAGATATCCAGTATATGTACATTATAGATACTAATTAGCAAAAAAGGGTAATTATGGTATTAAGATCTTCCTTCATTAACAAACACACATGCACATGACTTTATAACAACTTTTCGTAGATTGTCTTTTATGGTGTCTTTTAATTCCTGCTAATTCTGTTTCTTTTCAATTTCAGTCTTAGACAAGACAACAGCAGAAGGCCTACCTCCTGATAAAGTTGCAGAACTTATATTGAAAGCTGTAGAATCACACCAGCCAGAAATAATTCCTGCTAAATTTATTCATAGACTGGTTATTATTCTTAGGGCATTATGTCCTAGACTGGTTTTCTGGATATTAGCTAAAAGAGCACAGAAGCAAAGAAATGACTATATTAAAAGCAGATAACCTGTTTCGATAGTGAAATATGCTGTGATCAATAAGTCTCATTAGAGGCTGATAAATATTTATTATATACCTATAAATATTTATTATATACCTATAATTCTGTCAAAAATACAGCCTTTATTCAACCGTCAAATGCAGCAAAAATCTGTATTGTAGGTATGTGTAATCTGCACAGTACCTTTATTTGTAAGAGTGCATTCAATTGGCCCGTAGAAGGTGAATGCATACACATGACGTTAATATTGTCACTTTTAATTGTGTCTTTACTACTTGTTTATACGATGACATCAACAAAATGGTGTCGCATAAAATGCCCATGTTGTATGAATAAAATTTTTCTTCTATTTTATGCTTAAAATGTCCTTATAATTCAGTTTATTCACACACCCAAGTATCCAAATGTATATAATAAAAGGGGTCATTTTAAAAATGTGATACAGAAGCTGGATTAGCTCTCTTCACGGTCAATCCATCATTTTGGATCACATTACTATACTAATAACCCTATTGTATTACATGTTGAGATAAAAACACTATTTATGCACCTTTTAGAAAGTAATAAATATAAATTTTAAGAAGTTAAAATACATGGTTTAGAACAATACTTTACTCGGACAAATACACAGCTGTGAAATTTACATCGGAGGACGAAGTAGCAAAATCTAAACTATATTCCACTATTTTGTTAGCGACCAACTGAGTTCACATTTGTACTTTAAAATGGACCTCCTAAAACAACACCTATAAATTTTACAGTGGTCACAAAATTGTTTTGCACAAACTATTGGAGTGGACTACAATATGGGTTGAGACTAGGAAGGAGACCAGATTTAAGTCGCAGACTCCAGGGTCCTGTAAGGGCGTCTGCGGGACTATCACTTGATACAAATTTGCTTATAGACTGTTGATTATTTCATATGTCATGAAGAGCTTTACAGAAAAAATACTGTGAAATCCAATCTTATTATACCTGGTATGCACTTTTTTACTGGATATAATTTTATGTTGTAGTTGTTTGCTAGGCAGCAAGGGGACACTGGTTTCATTTGTATTTTGTCTCAAACAGATTTTTACATTTGACCAAAGTTTGATAAAAATTCTTCAGAGGGTTAAGAAAATATAGTCTGGTGACCTTTGACCCTTAAGTGTGACCTTGACCCAAATGTGGTTGAAAAATGGATTTCCTTTCTGCTAGATAGACATTTAGCCAAAGTTTCCAGAAAATCCTTCAAAAGGTTGAGGAGATAGAGAAACATGACCTTTGTCCCCAAATGTGACCATGGCTTCAAGCAGGCTTGGTTGAAACATGGGTCTGCATGTTGTCTCCATGAGGTAGACAGTAGCCAATCACCATCACCCTTGACCTCAGAATCAATAGGGCTCATCTACATGTCATGACCAAGGCTACAGACAGACCAATGGAAATGTGCAAATCAATATACCCCGCCATCTTCCACGAGGTGCATAAAATACTTCCAGAGGTTGAGGAAATATAGTCATGATTTTTGACCCTGAAGCATGACCTTGACATGAGACAGCTTTGGGGTATGGGCAACAATTGTATGAAGTTATTTCAAAATCAGTCTGCATGTAGAAATTACAGTCCAAACACTGAAGTACATATTAGCTGGTATATGACCATACATTACAGGTTATGAGCCCCAAGTGTGACCTTGACCTTGGAGGCAGCCACTTTCATGTGGTGAATAATGCACCCTTGTGTGTCGGCAACAACTGTTTGAAGTTATTTGCCATGCATAAAGAAGTCACAGCCTGGACACGAGTACAGACGGATGGATGGACAGAACAGTGCAAACTATTGTACTCAACATTTCTTTGACTTGTTGGGGACTAGTCGTCAAATGGTGATAGCTGAATATACATGAACAAAGAGCATGAACTCTCATTAAGTAGTCTATGACTTATTGCTACATAACTACATAAAAATTTGTTAGTCACAACTTTACATACGACGGCGGCACGATGGTGGAGTGGTTAATGGATGCTCCTGGTTTTATTTCTGGCCTAGGCACTGGACATTTTAAGAACAATTTTTCGCTGATTCCCATCCATCTAAAGATGAACTGGTTAGAAACCCAGAGGTAGTCTCTTGTTTATCAGTGCTAGACACCAGGCAAATAAAATAACCAAGGTTATTCGTAGAGCTAGTACCCAGATATCGCTTGTATCTTCATCTGTCTTTTCAACCTGTTGGTGGGGGGGTAAGGAGGGGTTATGAAAGCAGACTCCCTTTTTCCAGGGGAATTATGTCCTGGAAAGCTGCTTGCTTATTTTGATGAAAAAAAAAAAAAGTTTTCAAACTGTGTAAAATAAATGTTTAGACCTTATCAAAAGGTTCCAGTATAAATTCATGTTAAGCATCCCTGTAATTTGAAATTATAAGCTACCAAATTAAAAGCGGTAAATATTGGAATTTCATATATAAGCGGAAAACCAGACAAACTTCAAAGTTTTTTGAAAAAATTAATGCATGACCTCTGCATTCTTTTCCTTTGGAATTTATTTGTCCTGGTATATAAAAGAGCTATGCTCACCTGACTTTGCTATAACAAAAGGGGTCATGATTCTAACATAATTGATGTCATAAAATGTTAAGTAAGATTTCAAGTTCTTATCAAACTGTAGTTGAAAAATAGACATAGTTTAGAACATGTATACCTGGCAAAAATAAAAAGGTTACCAGTATAAATTCCTGTTTAATGTATATCAAATCAAAAACCCCCCCCAAAAAAAAAAAACCCCCCCCCCCCGGGGGGGGGCTGGGTATCAATTTGTAAATTGCACATGCTGAATACTAAGTCTACCAAATTATATTGCGTTAATTATCTAGCTACTTTTTTGTCTGAACTTCTTCAATATAATACATTGTATGTGGCTGGTCATGATGCACTGTCAGTTTTTTTTAAAACCCAGCTCACCAACACTTATGCATTTACAGTTTGATCATCTCTTGCCCTTCCTAATTTTCTTATGATTAATTATTAAGTTGTGTGATTGCACTTTCTGGCAAATTTTATTCTTTAACATTTTAGTGTTAATAGGTTTTTCCAATTAGGTTTTCCCTGATGACCATATTTACGGGTAGAAAGCATTAACAACCTTTCTGAAAATTTCCAGGATAGAGCTGAAAATGTTACCTCTAGACTGTTAACAAGCCAGGGCCATAGTTTTGACCCCTGGCCCCATATACTGCTAATCCTGAACTACCATTTGCTATAACAAATTGCAGGTGTGGACATGAAACAGTGCCTCTAACTTAACTTCGTATTTTGAGCTCTGTGCACTACCCCAACACCATGTTGAACAGTAACATTCTCAAATATCTGAATTATCTGCCTGTCAGCCTTGTGTTTTTTAAAAAAGTTTTTCCCTATATAAGCCTATGTGAAATAAAGTGCTTTCCCCCCTCCCGGGAAGGGTTAATTTTGATCACGGGCTCATGATTTGAACAATCTTGGTAAAGGTCCACTAGACAATATCTCAGCTCTAGGCCTTGTGGTTTCAGAGAAGAAGTTTTAAAAGTATTTCCTATATGAGCCTATGTAAAACCAAGTGACCCACCAGACGAGGTCAATTTTGACCCAGGGCTCATAATTTGAACAATCTTGGTAGAGGTCCACTAGACAATGCCACATGCTAAATATCTAAGCTCTAGGCCTTGTGGTTTCAGAGAAGATTTTAAATTTTTTTCTATATAAGCCTATGTAAAACCAAGTGACCCCCCAGGCAGGGTCAATTTTGACCCGGGGTTCATAATTTGAACAATCTTGGTACAAGTCCACTAGACAATGCTACATGCTGAATATCTAAGCTCTAGGCCTTGACGTTTCAGAGAAGAAGATTTTTAAAGTTTTTCCTATATAAGCCTATGCAAATCTAAGTGACCACCCGCACAGAGTCAATTTTGACCCAGGGTCCTAATTTGAACAATCTTGGTAAAGGTCCACTAGACAATGCTACATGCCAAATATCTAAGCTCTAGGCCTTGTGGTTTCAGAGATGAAGATTTTTAAAGTTTTTCCTATTTGTTTCCGTAGCAACCAGAGTTCTGCATGGAATGGAATTCTTTGAACAACTTTGATAGAGCTTCATGCAAGAAACATCCCTGCAAAGTTTCATCAACATTGGCCCAGTGGTTTCAGAGGAGAGTTTAAGGAAATGACGGACGGACGAGGTACAAAGTACCCTGGATGGAAAGCGATCCCAATAGCTCACTCTGGCACTTTGTGAAATAATTATTTTCATATTGAAGGTATCGAGTGCATATGGAGAATACAACTTGTTTTTTTCAATGAAATGGGGGTATTTGATTGGATCTGAACGTAGGACAAATTGTAAATAACTTTCGAGTATTTTTTTTTATTATTGGAAACTGTGAACGAGCAGCTTTAATTAATGCTTGCCAAAGCTTTCAGCTCACTTAACCTTGAAAGCACCTCTAATAATCTTCTCATGGGAATACAATCAATGTCACACATTGATAATTCACATCAAATTTAATGTTCAAATTACTGACGCCTGAGAAGAGTGATAAAGAAAGCATGCATTTTCTATACTTTAATATGCAAATCCTCAACGAAAATAATTTCATGTCTTTTCAGTCTTGGGTATACCTGTCATATATTCTACATGTATCATTTAACACTGTTAATTTATTCTTCCAATATTTATATCAATATATAACTTCAGGGAAAATAGATTTACATATCAAAATAGTTAACAAACTTTGCTGAGCATAACACTGAAAACATCACAGAATAATCTAATTAGTCTGATTCCTTTCATCTGTACATTTTTAATAAACATGTACAAAAACAAAAGGGACAAGAGGGCCCCTAAATTGCTCACCTGGTCAACAGAACATTATTCTGCATCCTATGATCAAGCCAGCATCATTGATAGGTATATACATTGTACATATAGATCTAAATGGGACAAAATACAGTGTCAATTTCATAACATTCCATGACCAATTTTTATGATGACTAGGCACAAAATGGGATACTGAATTTAACTTGGATTTCAAAGAAAAATATTGTGAACAAGTTGCCTCTACAGTGTTAATAAGTTGTTCCTATTTGACCATGACATTGTGACCTACTTTTTTAATCTACATTGTAATAGACAAACCAATTTCATACCTGCCTCATTAAAAGAAATATTCTGATCATTGTTGATGTAGATCAGGTAGAAAATCAATATCTATAATTAGCTGACTCGGGTGTTTTACGATTTGTCCTAATGACCTAGTTTTTGACCTTGGTGATCCAGTTTATGCTGTAACATAGGCTTCACCCAAGACTACCATTGTAACACCAGGAAGAAAATGTACCCCCTTGAGTGCTTTACAAGGTTTATATATGGTTTGTCCTGGTGACCTACATGGAAGTTATGATCTCAGATGATAAGTTTTAGCTTGACCTACATATCGTGAAAACATTCAGATAGGCTTTATGTATATCAGGTACAAAATATGTCTCCAATTTTACAAACATTTCTATGAATTGTTCTGTGTAATAGTTTTAGAAGTAACTAACTTCTACAAAATGTTACGAAGGTAAACAGTCTCACCAAGTTTTGTTAAGAGTTGGCATAAACTGCAGTCAAGTGTTTAGAAGCCAACTTAAACGTTTGACATACAGAGGATAGACAGCCAGACACACATTCATAATAGCTCTACCTTGAGCACCTTGTGTTCAGATGAGCTAAAAAGTAAATTGAATGAAACATTCAAGCAAAGGCTTTTCCTTACACACTTTCATCAGTTTACATCCAGACAACAGAGTACACAAAGAGAACACTAGTTGGGTACTGGCAAAATGTTACAGACCCTGAAATATTTTTATGCCTTCTATATGTGAACCTATAACTTTTGAGAGTAAATCAAGCAACTACCACTTGTAACCACTGTAGAAGAATCATATTTTAACCAAGAGTCTCCAATAGGGTGTGAAAGGCACTTTTATTTGATCAATGTGTTGTTTCATTTGTAAGTTGTCCAGCCTGACGAGGGGTTTGTGAACAGTTGTATATAGAATGTCCATAACAGTGATTTTACATTAACTTTGAAACCACTTATAAAACCTGTACGCACAAATAAATCCAGATATCAATGCAATAATATTGTGCAGTTTTTTCCTGCGACTATCATCTTTCCGCACTAGAACTACTGGCGACACTGTACTTAGGTTGCCTATAATCCTCTCGAGGTTTGGCACATTATCTTCTACTTGATATTTACAACAGGGATCGAACTGCCAGGATATTGCATAGACACTTGCACAAAATACACTGACAGCACCACATGATATAATTATGTAAGTCTTGGAGCTGTACACAAACTGCGTGAGTCCGCTTGTAAAGCCTGTGACAACAGCTGTTTTGTGTAAACAGTTGCCTACTTTTATCCATCTAGCTGTTTCATCGCCAAGGGTTTTAGGCTCAATAACGATGAATTCTGCCTGTACATCTAATGCTCTATCTAACTCCATTTCCAAGTCCTCTTCAGTAAATTCCTCATTGCCTTGATCACGGATGACAACATACTCTGGTGGACCACCAGGGCTGGAAAATATAAGTTTTTTTCATTTTATTTTGTGACTTTAAAGATGCTGTGCATCTATGGAGCTGAATTATGCAAACTTACCTTGTTTTCAGTTATATATCACATACCTTCAGTCCATAATATGTATTTGGATATCTACCTCATTATAAGTCAAAATTTGAAAAAATTATATACATGTAAAGCAGA